>JAQQSW010001715.1:0-16429 GCA_028646575.1 Pseudocheirus occidentalis
GAAAGCTCTGTTCCAAATCACTGGGGTTTTCCCAGCTGCTGGAGCTATTAGGGGGATGTTGCAGAGTCCCCTAGCTTTGGCTTGCTGAAAGTGCTCCCCAGGACCACCACCCAAGACCACGATCTGGATCCAGGCTGCTCAACACAAGAGCACTTGGCCCTGATCAATTGATTCAGCCCCCCTGCGGGATCCACAGGCCAGGGGCTCTGAAGCAGCCCATTGGGGGCAGCCACTGGTTACAGCAGTTTCTGCCCTTCCCTCACTGCTTCCTTTCCCTGGGGGTAGAATGGCCAAACTGCTTTTCCTCCCCCAATTTAGCTTAAAAGCTTCACTCACTTTCACTGAGCTTTAATCCTGGCTTAGTAAATGTGAAGATTTCTCCAGGTGCTTGAGATGTTCTTTGAAGTAGACTCACACTGGGGATTGGGAGGCTTGGTTCCTCCCAACCACCCTGGAGCCTGGCCACATGGCATTTTAGGCTGGGCTGGTCTCGGCTCCCACCTGCAGGCCGGGGATGAGCCCTCCTGCCAAGCTGCCTTTATCTAATCCCTATTTTTCACACCTTTTTTAATCCCTATTTTTCACACCTTGGTAGAAATGGATTTGCTGTAGATCTTCTCTCTTGTAGACTGGTTCAGCTCCTGGGGAGGGGGGCAGCGCAGTGGCATAATCCCCTGCTGCCGAGCTGCATTCTGGGAGAGATGTGTTTTCTGTATTTTTTGAGTTTGAGAGTCCTAGAATTTGTCCAGAGTCATATTTTTATGGGTGTTTAGGATGGCTGCGTGGGAGCTGTGGGATCCTGCTGCTTCTGTGCCACCATCTTGGCTCTGCCCCCGGAAGTCTTTATTGCCAAATCTAATGGTGTTTCCTCAATCCTCATCCTTCTTTACTTCTCTCCAGCCTTTTGATACTGTTGAGCACCCTCTTCTCAATACACATTCTCTTTATCAGCTCCCATGGAATTCAATTATTCACTCTGTTGGTGATTTTCAAATCTCAAATTCTCAAATCTACTTATCCAGTTTTAACCTCTCTTCTGACCTCCAGCTTCACATCTCTGACTACCTGTTGGACATCTTGAGTTGGATTCCTATAAACATGTTAAACTCAACATGTCTAAATCTAAGCTCATTATTTTCTCTCATATCTCCCCTCTCCCCTAAACCATTTCCTCTTCCTAAATTTCCTGTTACTGACAAGGGTAATACCATCCTCCCAGTCACCCAGGC
Source organism: Pseudocheirus occidentalis (assembly GCA_028646575.1). Classification (NCBI taxonomy): domain Eukaryota; kingdom Metazoa; phylum Chordata; class Mammalia; order Diprotodontia; family Pseudocheiridae; genus Pseudocheirus; species Pseudocheirus occidentalis. The sequence goes on from JAQQSW010001715.1 coordinate 1,230, forward strand.
TTCCAATCCAGATGTCATCCTCATCTCTTCATTCTTTCACCACCCTTCTCCAAATCCAATCTTTTGACAAGTTCTGCCAATTCTACCATCACCATATCTCTTCTATGTGCTTCCTTACCTCTTCTGATACTACCATCTCAGTCCTTCCAATATACCAGTGAAGAAGGCAACCATTTGTCTCAACCCTGCAGCTTACAAAAATAGAGCTAGGAATCTTTTTTTAAAACACAATTTTGGAGCGGTAGCTAGGTAGCACAGGGAATAGAGCATTGGCCCTGGAGTAAGGAGGACCTGAGTTCAAATCCAGCCTCAAACACTTAACATTTACTTGCCATGTGACCTTGGGCAAGTCACTTAACCCAATTGCCCTGCCTTTCCCCCTCCAAAAAGCAAGCAGCTCTTTTTGTGCTGGCAAAGAACTGGAAATTGAGGGGATGCTCATCAATTGGGGAATGACAGGACAAGTTGTGGTACATGATTGTGGTGGAATACTACTCTGCCATAAGAAATGATGAGCTCAATGATTTTAGAAAAACACAGAAAGACACAAAATAATGAAGGAGCAGAATCGAAAGAACATTGTATATAGTAACTACAATATTGTTTTAAAAATTACTTTGAGAAAATAAGTTATTTTGCCTATTATACATACCCAAATTAAGTATAGAGGACATATGAAGAAAGATGCTTTCTGCATCCAGAGAAAGAACTAACAAATAGAAATATGTATAGAATAATTTTTACACATATATGCCTATTTGTGTCTAATGGTAGCCATCTTTAGGGCAGGGTAGGGAGGGAAGGAAAAAAAAGAAATACACTTTATAATTTTGCTATATGTTTAAAAGGAATATCAAGTTGTGCACAATAGATTTGCAATTTCATAAGCAATCATCTTTTTATTGTACCATGTTGTGGAAATTCATGTTTTATTCCATAAATTTAAAATGAAATAAATAGAAACTGAAAAAAAGAATGCTGCCCCAATTTTACACTTATCTGGCATGAATGGGATTCATTAATCATAATCATAACACATATTCAAGACAGAGTCTTAAGGGCAAGTCAACAAGCTTAGAATTAATGGGAAAGTGCCTCATTTCACCCCTAGATATTGGAATAGCTTTGTGATTGGTTTCACTCCCTCAAGTCTCTCCTCACTTCAGTCCATCCTCTACTCAGCTATCATCAGGTTGATCTTCCTCAAGCAAATTTCTGACCATGTCCAACCTCCTCCCCAATTTAATAACTTGAAAAGTAGTTTGAAACAAATTGGTTTCAGACCAACATCTTATCTCATGTATCAAAATGAACTCAAAATGTACATGAGACTTGAATATATTAAATGTCACACCATAAAATAATTAGAAGAGAATGAGATCATGAACCTTTCACATTTATGGATAAAGAGAAAATTCTTAACTAAACAAGAAATATAAGAACTCTTAAGAGTTAAAAAGAAAAATTAGTGAAGTTGGGGGGAATCCAATTATTTGAGCTGCCTTTACTTCTTTAAAGAATGTTGTATAGTTCTATTTTTCATGAATATTGTTTGTGACTAGATAGTTTCATTTTTGGACACTTTATGCATTTTGTTGTCATTTTTTAACAGAATTTCCTTTATTACAATTTCTTCCTGGCTTTTAAGTACTATACAGATATACTGATGTTTTAGTAAATTTATTTTGTGTCCTGATAACTTCCTAACACTATTAATCATCTGAATTATAAACTGAGATTTTTAAAGAGTAGCAGAAGGAATCAATCCATCAATCAACAAGCTTTTTAAGCACCTGCTGTGTGCCAGCTGTACTAGGTGTAGAGGATTAAAAAAATGAGGAAAGAGTATCTCCCTAAACAAGTTCATATTGTATTCAGAGATACAACTTTGCATATAACTATATATGAAACATATAGTAATTTTTGAGGGGGAAGCCACTAGCAATTTGAGTTATATTGGGGTGGGGAGGAGATCAGGAAAAACTTAAGCTGTTTTTTTAAAGGAAGCATGGGATTCTAAGAGGTAGAGATAAGGAGGGAGTACATTCCAGAAATGGGAGACAGCCAATGAAAAGGCATGGAGATGGGAGTTAGAGTATTATGTGTGATGAATACTGTGGCTAGACCATAGAGTATGTGAAGGGAACATCTCCTCATTTCTTACCTGGCTGCACTTTACTAGGACTTCTGACTTCTCCATCATGTCCAGGAAGCTGATTATTGGGATAACCTCATCATCAGCCTTGGTCCTCCCCCTCCCTGTTACTTTCTGACTGGGGGTGTATAAGGTGTTCAGGGAGGATGAGTATCTCTGGTGTGAGGGCTCGCCAAGCCCTTTTTAGGGCTACTCATCCAACTTTGGTGTCCACCTTCACCCAGCCCTCACCTGTAGCTACAAGAAACTATAGAATGCTCAGTTGCCACACCCTGGTAAACTGTCTCAGCAGACAGGCAAGTCTCACCAGGTTGAGGGTATCTGACAGGTCTCCAATCCCTTGGTGAGTTAAGGGGATGACTACCCCAAACACGTGAAGATGTCCCCCAGTACAATGGGTGAATAAGAACAATTTGTCCCAATAGCCACGAAGGTGGCTTAACCAGCGTTGTGGAGCACTTAGGGCTTGGTCAAACATCAAAAATGCCAAGGTCATCCACTGCATCCTGGGACATTGACAGTCATCCTGACTTTTATCTTTCCACTGGATTTTGATGACTGTGGAATAAAGAGTGAGGCTGATGACTTTATGCAATTCTATCTCACCTAAATCCAATTCACTTGCAAGTCAAGGCATCACACCATGATGTCACTGATCCTTTTCCAAAACAAAGGATGTGCAACAACTTTCAGACTCTCTGATTAGAGGGTGGGGCCATGAACTCTCAACGTCTATTTAAAAAGAACCCAACTTCGACATCTCATTCTCAAATGGCTATACTTCTTTGAAATTTCTGATTTCAACACCATCTCTCCCCACCCCAACCTTCCTCCATCTCCATCCTTAACCTTTTACCTTCCTTTTGTACTTTTTCTTCCCCCAATAGATTATAAACTCCTTGAGGACAGGGACAATCATTCTCTTCTTATTTTTCTGTCTTCAACTTTATTTTGTCTATTGAGTAATGTAAATAAAATGGAAAAGCAGGTTGGGGCCAGGTTGTGATGGGCATATATTTGTAAAGACTTTATATTTTCAAAACAAAAAGAGTTTATATTTGATCCTAGGGGGTAATGGGGAGCCACTGAAGTTTACTGAATAAGGAAGTAGAATGTATCAAACTGAAAGTTTGGTTAAAAGAGGCAAACAGACTAGGTGATATACAATTCACATTGCTTTGTTCCCTTAAAGCTAGCAGATACGTGTACATGGAGCCAAAACTAAAATTTTTACTGTCTGATAAAAGAATGAGAAGCCTTAAATATGTTTTAGAACACTCCCAACTCAGCATGTCTGTCTCATTCAAATTTATGATCTCCATACATGTTTAACCATAGTATGGGAAAGTAATTTTCCTGATTGAATAGGTCGTAAATGCAATAAGATAAGAGAGTTGACAAAGTGTCAATTGAAATTACAACCCAGGATATATGTGTTTAATTTACCATTAACATGACATAACATAGTATATGTCCATAAAATATTAAGATAAGAAAAGTCCTATTTATTAAGGTAGCATCTGGCCAAGGTGCCTTGTCCTTGGTAGTGATTAACAGAAGAATCCTCAGGCAACCTTGTAGTGTTGGCACAGGAAAGGGCATTTTGATTTCACTCAGAGAGCAAGGCATGTCTCTAATGCCAAAAATTGCAAAGCATTATGGTAGATTAAGCTCAGAGTGAGCCACAATGCCTCTCCTGATTGACCAATCCAGGTTTTAAGCCTTTATCAGGTCTTAGGGAGGGGTCTATAGATATTAAAGTCTACTTGCCCTTTTAAAAAACATCAGTTTGACAGCTATTGGAGGATGGAATTGTAAAAGAAACCATGGCACTAAGAGCAGAAGACATAGATTCTAGTCCTGGTCCAAATGCTAATTAAGTGTAGGATCTTAGGCTTCAAATTTCTCTTCTATATTCAAAAGCCTGGCTCATAGTGGGTGCTTAACATGTTTTATTAGTTGATTGAGCTCAAAGCTTCTGTCCTATTTATATGCTATAACTTACACAGCCACTTTTCAATTGTGTCAATTTCCAATTTTTTGCCACTTCAAAAAGAGCTGCATAAATATTTTAGTACATATGGGTCCTTTTTCTCTCTTTTTAAAATCTCTTTGGAGTCTAGATTTAGCATTGGTATGACTGGGAAAAAGAGAATGTGCAGTATAAAACCTTTGGGGGCTTAGTTCAAATTACTGTCCAGAATGGCTGCACCATTGGACCACTGGCTTATTTGTTATCCAACTGCTTTTATCCTTAATCTCTCTTCATATTCTTTCCACTCTCTGGTCTTTATAGTTTAAAAATTCACCTATACATTTTTAGCCCTCTCTGGGTCATATCCTTCCAGGTGTTTCCAAGGAAGGGGTTCAGAATGCTGAAAATGAATGCTCACTAGCGAGTGGAAATCATCCAACATTTCTTTTTACTACCTCTGGAGAGTTTTTTCTCTGGTCTTGGGGTTGGAGGAAGGGTCTGACAAAACTCACAAACTCACCAGCATATCCTAAGGGATTGCATGAAGCAGAAACCAAGAAGTCACAAGAATAGCTGGTAGTGGAAGAAAGGCAAGATACCAATGAACCACTGATGGAGAGAGAAGGCTGCAGAAGCAGGGAACAGAAAGCTTTATAGGGTGGCTGTTACAAGAGGGTCAAAAGTCTAGGATTCAGTTGGGTGTGATCAAATGACACTCAAGAATCTGCATTTAAAAACAATAGCTAATTTTTTGTCTCCACATCATCTATATCTCCTATTAAAAATAAATAACCTCTTCGGTGTTTATGTTTATTTATTCTTGAGTTTCTAATTTTTAAAAGTATATTCAATTCATAGGTCCTCTCTTTTTTTATTTTGTTGATGCTTGTTTTGGGGGTTATGATTCCCCCTGCCCAAGGACTGCTTTAGTTGCATCTCAGAAAGTTTGCTATGTTATTTCATCATTACTACTTTTTGGTGTAATTACAAATTGTTTCTATGACACGTTCTTTGATCTACTCATTATTTAGGATTTTGCTTTTAAGTCTTCATTTGGTTCTGAGTCTTTTCTTTATGGTTCCTGAACTAATTATTGTTTTTATTGTGTTATGGTCAATAAAATATTTATTTAATTTTTAAAAGTAGCTAGCATTTATATAGTGATTTAAGCTTGAAGATCACTTAAAATATTATCTCATTTTTATCACCATAATAAACCTGGGAAGTAGGTAATTATTATTCCTATTTTACAGATGAGGAAACTGAGGCAAAAAGAGATTAAATAATGTACATAGGGTCACATAACTGGTAAGCATCTGAGGCTGGATTTGAACTCAGGCCTTCCTCATCTTAAATCTAGCATTCTATTCCTGTTCCATTTACATGTATTGTTGGAAAAGGTTAGAATTTCTCTGCCTGGAGCCACTTATTTCTATTCCTTTATTCCCTTTCTCCTCTTAAGAGAAAGCAGTGACCTGGTGTCTTTCCTAATGCTAAGAGGTTTACACAGTTTCTTAAATGTTTATCTTTCTCTTAAGATGGCAAGTATATTTTTTTAAAAAACTTAATCATTACAATTAATTATCTATATGTATTATTATGAATGCAGTTGAAAAGAGATAGAGGAAAGTGTCCCAGGAGGAAGGGATGTTGTGGATAGAGAAACGACAAGTCACACACAAGTCTGCCAGATATTTCCTGGATACCCCATAGTATCCAAATCAGCTCATCCAAAATGTAACTCAGCATCTCCCTCCCCCCTCCCAACTTCCCTCATCCAATATTCTCTACATCTTTTGAGGTCCCCACCACAGTCCTAGTTACGAAAGCTCACAACCTGTTTTTTCTTCCCAACCCCAAACTATCAGTTACTTAGTCTTCTACACTTCTTTTTTCCATGTTCTTCTTTCACTTACATAGCTACTACCTAAGTTTATGTCCTTGTGGCAGCAACCACCCTGGCGTACCAGAATGGCTGCTAGCACAGGTTCTTAGATCTGCTTTACTAGGAAAGATAGCTGTTTAAGGGGTCAACACTCTTTTCTAATTACATTCACTAGTTCAGGGGAAAAGTCAATACCCTGAACTTCAGAGAAAATACAAACAGAGAAATAAAGACCAACAGACAGGGCTCTACATGAATCAAAGCAATATTGCAATATACTCTACATATGTCCCTGGATCAAGAGAGCCCTTACAGCTGAGCAGTTGGGGAGCTCTGAATATACTTCTACTCAAAATCTCCACCAGGAAATCATAAGATCCTTCTCATAAGTGAGCCCCCAAAGCAAAGTACCAATTCAGAGGACATATACACTTCTCAGAGCCAGAAGACATCACAATCCTCCTGTTCTCGGTGCCTAATTAGAAATTAACAAAAGGTGTGAAAGCCTCCCTGCGAGGAAGCCTCCCCTAAGCAAGCTTCCCTTAATGGGCTCCACATGAGGCCTATTAATGGGCAGGAAAGATCTTGTATGCCATTAACATTACAATTCCCATTAGTACTTTCCTAGTATTTTTCACATAGTATATGCATTTAATTTGAGATTACACATATATTTGTTGACTTAAATTGGTGGGTGGGGGAGAGGTGTGGTAAAGAAAAGTGTTTCCATGTGTTTTATTCCCTGTGTTTCCCTTTCAGGAAATGTAGGTCAATAAAATCCATTGGCAGACTCTTAAAAAAGTAGGCTTCATATTCAAAGGTGTTGTATTATGAAAAAAAAAAGTGACTTATAAAGGAAACATTGCCAAATATTTATTGATCATCTACTATCTGCAAGGAATTGTGGCAATTCCTAATTTTTCTTGAGGATTCAGTAAGTCTGGTAAGAATGAGAAGCACTGTTTTTTTGTTTGTTTTTTTTTGCCAGTCATTAACCCAATAGGGAAGGTGAGCTGTATTGAAATAGCCCGACTTTCTATTCTCTCCTACAAGATAGATATCCAGAGAGACAGCAGGCTAGATAATACATTGTCAATGGCTGCTTGATATTTATTGGAAGACACAAATACAATTATACATATTTATAGATTATTGATTCCAAGTTTTCTACTCTTCCCACCCACCCAGTGCTAAGCAAACCTAAAGTATGGGAAATATGTGTTGACTAAATAATTTAGAAATTCTCCCTAGTGCTTTCAAAATATGATGCCATCCACAAATCCTTACCTTACACAGGTGGCAAGACCCACTAGGATACCTGCCTCCAACTTCCTTTCTTCAGACCCCATCCAGATAGGAAAAGAGAAACAATTACTCACACTTCTAGGATGAATTGAGAATCACCAGTTTTGATTCCTCAGGTCAGATCAAGAATTCATTACCTTACCATCTTCCCAGTCCCTTTGTTCAAAATTATTTTGGGCCACATCAGCCTGGCCTCCCCACCCTTCAGACCCCCCTCCCCCAAGCACCATCATCTGGTCTGATGATGTACCCTAAGGGCCCCTGTGCCTTGCCAGCCACACCCCTGCTGCATACTTAAGCCTCTCTGGGCTTTTCCATCTACCTGAAGACAAGCACTCTTCTATGTGTGGTATCTCCCAATTATGGGATAAGCTCCTTGAAAGCAGAAATTGTCCTGCTTGTTTTAATGGTATCCTCAGCACTTAGCAGAATGTTTGGCACATAGCAAGTGCTTTGTAAATTTTTTTTTTCATTCATTCAACAATCTGTTGAATGTTGTATGAAGGGAGATGCACTTAAATTTATACAACTGTTTCTTCTATAAGTCACCTAGTTCTTAGGCCACTGGTTACTTTTTTATTTTGTGATGACAGCTGTGGTTTGGGTGTAACACTGTGTCAGAACCATGAGACGCTTAGGGCACTGAAATAGGAGCAACAGTCCAGAGGAGCTCATGGACCACCTCCCTTAAATCTACAGGAAGATGGCAGATTAATTACTGAGCAAGGATTTTTTTTGTAGCAAAGAACTGGAAACAAAATGAAAGCCCTTCAGTTGGGGAACAGCTAAACAATTATGATAGTTGAATGTCATGTAACATTGCTGAACTATCAACAACAACATATGTTATGAAAAACCTGGAAAGCCTTATATGTACTGATATAGAATAAACTGAGCAGCTCTAGAATGATTTACACCATAGACACAATAATGTAAAGTAGAACATCTGTGAAAGAGTTTAGAACTATGATCAATGTAATAACCAGTCATGACTCCAGCAGTCTGATGATGAAGCCTCCTTTCCCATGACTTGGCAGAGCAGGGATGGACTAGAGGTAAAGAATGGAGGATACATTTGAAGACATAGCCAATGTGCTCATTCGTTTTGCTTCATTATACACACTCATACTAGGGCAAGATTTGTGAGGTATACGAAGGCAATTGTAGAATAATAGTGATGCAAAAAATATATATATCAATTAAATCTTAATGCATACACAAGGGAGAAAAAAGTTCAGATGTAAGGCTAAAACAAACATGATGGTTTTGTTACTACCCCACTAAATTTAATGTGCACTTAAAAAAACACAACTATATATAAAGTTCAGTTTTATAGACAATTCTTTTTTCTGTTCTTTGTATATTGAAACATTCATGTTTGTAGATGTTAGCTAAGTTCAAAAGGAAAATAAAGAAAAACATATTATTCAGCAAGGGGATTCCCTGAAGTAACCATGATGCATTGCTCTCCTTGAATCAAATACCTACCCACCCAGTTCTCTGATGAATATATGCCTCCCAGAAGAATGCAGTATTCCAACTGATTGCTAGAGGGCACTCAGCCCCAAAACACCTAACAAATTCCCCCTCCCCCCCAGCCTCCCTCCCCCTCAGCCTCCCTCTTCCCCGCCCTCATCAGAGCCACTGAAGTGTGTGGCTTCAAGCAGCTTTCGTAATTTAAGTCAGAGAATGATCTGGAATATTTATAAAAATATATAAGATATATTCAATCTATGGTCTATCCATGACTCTAAAACCCCTTTCCCAAATCTGTAATCTCTTCTCTCAATCAAGGAACACACACACACACACACACACACACACACACACACATTCACAAGACACATGTGAAGTATTCTATATCTCTATATTGTGATGGTCACATTATTTGTTGATCATGAAGAAAACAGTTTAAGTACCTCCAACCACCTTAAAAAAAAAACAAAAAAAAACTTCTCTGTCTTACAGGAATCCCAGACGGACGACTTGCATTTGCAGGTCAAAGACAGAATTAAGGGAAGAGGCAGCAAGTCTGGGACCCCAGCACGGCATCTCTAAGCAAGGAAAAATAGGGAAAGCATGATTAGAGAAAACTGACCGACACCACCCCCACTCCACCCCACCCCACCCCCATCCTCCTCACACTCTACTCCTCTAACACCTTCTGGTCCTATTACTGAACTCGAGCCTCCCTCTCCAATCTGGCACTCCCACCCAGGGCTTTCAGGCTTCTGATTAGGGATTTGGATTCACCTTAACTAGTTTAGCCTCCACCCACCATGCTGCTGTTGTCATTTGCTTCCAAGCAAACCTCCTTTCTTTTTACCTCTAGCTCTGGGAACTAATCAAAGCCTCATTAGTATTCCTGGAAAGTATAATTCCATCCTAAAACTACATTTACCAGCACGATGACATTCCTGACTGCTACATCCTTATGTAACTACCGCTTGTTTTGTGTTTTTCCCCCTTTTAGAGTATTAACTCCTTGGATGCAGGGAGTCTTTGTTTTTGTTTGTGTCATCACCTATACTTAACATAGTGCCTGGCACAATTTTCAGTCAAAGAAATCAAAACTATCTATAGTCATATGAAAAAATTTTCTAAATCATTATCGATTAGAGAAATGCAAATTAAAACTACTCTGGCTATCAGATTGGCTACTATCAGATTGGCTACTGTGAGAAAAAAAGGAAAATGGTAAATGTTAGGAGGGATATAGGAAAACTGGAACACTAATGCATTGTTATTAGAGTTGTGAACTGATCCAACAGTGGGGGGAGATTTGAAACTGTGCCCAAAGGGCTATAAAACCCTTTGATCCAAAAATGCCACTGCTAGGTTTGTATCCCAGAGATTTAAAAAAAAAAACTTTTGGGTGGTCAAAAAAAATGGAAATTGAAGGATCAATTGGGGAATGATATAATAGCCCATCAATTGGGGAATTGCTGAACAAGTTGTGGCATATGATTATAATAGAATATTATTGTGCTATAAGAAATGACAAGCAGGATGATTTCAGAAAAACCTGAAAAGACTTGCACGTACTGATACAAAGTGAAGTGAGTAGTTCCAAGACAATCCCAAAGGACTATGTTGAAAAATGCTATCTGCCTTCAGAGAAAGAATTGATGCTGTCTGAATACATACCGAAGCATATATTTTTCTTTTTCTTTCATTTTTGTTGGAGTCTTCTTGCACAAAATGACTAATATGGAAATGTTTTACATGATTGAACATATATAACATATATCAGATAGCTTATTGTCTCAGGGAGGAGGGAAGGAAGAGAAGGAGGAATAGAATTTGGAAGTCAAAACTTAAAAAAAATGATAAAATTTGTCTTTACATGTAATCAAGGAAAAAATCTTTTTTAAAAAACATATACTGCCTGGCATGTAGTAATCGCTCAAAAAATATTCCTTCTTTCTTTCTTTCATTTATTCATCCCACCAGCTGTTCTTCCGGGAATGTTTCAATTGCCTCTCTTTTATTAAATATCATCTTTTTTCATTGATGATTAGGCTCATATTTGGCGGGTATGTTATTTTCTGCTGCGTTTTGAACTCCCTTGCTATTCCAAATATACTATTCCATTCCCTTCTGCAGCTTTTGGTGGGTGCAGAGTAGCCTTCTGTTATTCAAATTTCCTTTCCTTTAGTTTTCAGAATCTTTCTTCAGTGTTGGCAGAGTTTGTTGGTTATCCTTGGAATTGCTCCTTTTAACCTTTTGTGTCCTGGAGTCTGAAGCACAGATTAGTTCATGTTTTTTGGTTTGTTTGTTTCCTGGAGGTCATCCATGGATACTTTTGATAGATATTCTTATCTTCAAAAGTTCTGGGTATTTTTCTTATATTAATTCTTGTGTTATGGTGTTCAACTTTTTTGACCTGTCACGTTCTTCTGGAAAACCTATGATCCTTAAGATGTCTCTACACATGTTCTCTACAAGATCAATGTATTTTGCTTCTATAGAAGTAATATGTCCTTTTGGTATTGTTTTTTGCTTCTTTTCTTCCAGATTGTCCTTTACATTCATGATCTGTTGTTCTTTCTTTTGTTTCTTTAAAGAGACTCACCACTTTGGATTTAATTTCATTCAGTTCTGCTAATTATTTCTGCTAGGCACACCACAAATTCTACCCTTTGCTCCCTTCTATAAAGATTTTGTTTTCTCTCTCAAATCCTTTTAGACACCCTGTTGTTCATGATCTCCTGGGAATGCATAGGGTTCTGTGCATCATCAGGTATTTATTCAATTTCCTTTGTTTTGCAATATTTCTTTAGAGATATTTGTAATTTTTTAGATGTCTTGGTTTCATAGATCTTCCCTTCTCATTTTGGGAGCTTTTTTGTTGATTTGTCTGCTTATACTCCAGGTTTTTAACCGAATTTTCTTTCTTCTGAGATCTTCGATGTTTTTCATCTTTTTCCTCATCATATTCCCTTATTTCTTCCCTTATGACTCCTTAGCCAATAGTAGGTAAGAAAAACTGGACCTCAAAGTTTCCTCAGCTATCTCCCATGTTGGGGAATTTCTTTTTCACCAGCCCTAGTCACTACCCTAAATAGCTTCTGGGAGAACAGAAGTGGCACTGGACTTCAAGCCCTATTTCTTCAGGCCCAGCATAATCCTATATACCCTTGTTTACTCCATTCCTTAGCTCTCTGGCTGGGCTGAGTGGTTGCTTCAAGAAAAGCTTCTACAACTTATGCTAGGGGCCACTCCAGGCAAAAGGGAAGCACAGTCTGGGCCCCTTACATGTCTTTGTTCCATGTAGAGCTAGATCCCTACCTGACCTTTGGGATATCTGCTCTCAGATTCTCTTCACAAGTTCTTGCCCAGCTTCAATATTCTTTTTTTTTTTTAATCATGATATTTTATTGGGCAGGAGCCCTGTTCTTTTCAACCCATTTCTATAGGACCAATTGAAGCAACCTATGAAGATGATGAATGTTTCTTATACCATTTTCTTGTTTACAAATCATTCAGAGGCAATAGGATGCCATTTAGAGTTTTAGGCACATAGCTAAAAAAAAAATACGATGAGTTTCACTAGCTGTTTGGTTTTTTTTTTAAATAGGAAGGGCTGATATTTATTTACTTGTTTGTTTTTTACTTTCACATTAGACCTTAGTCTGGTTGTATAGAAGGGCTGCAACAGTTGGAATGAACAATGGGAAAGAGGAAACAAAACCAAACATGGAAAAGAAAGAGAGCCTATGGTTTGCTTCAGTCTGCATTTAAACTCTGTTCTTTCTAGATCTTTCTCTGAATGTAGACATCTCCTTCCATCCTAAGTCTTTTAGAGTTGTCTTATAACCTCGCGTTGCTGAGAAGAAACCAGTTTATCAAAGTTGATCGTCACAAATATGTTGTGTCTGTCGTGTACAAATTTTTCCTGGTTCTGCTTTTCTCACTTAGCATCAGTTTGTATATGCCTTTCCAGGTAAATATGAAGTCCATCTGTTCCTCATTTCCTATAGCACAATAGTATTCCATTACATTCATATACCACTACTTGTTTAGCCATTCCCCAATTGATGGGCATCCCCTTAATTTCCGATTTTTTGCCACCACAAAGAGAGCTGCTATAAATATTTTTGAACATATGGGTCTTCCTGCCACTTCTATGATCTCTTTGGGATACAACCTTAGAGGTGGTATTACTGGGTCAAAGGGTATTTTTTATAGTTCCAGATTGCTCTCCAGACAACTCCACCAACAATTCATTAGTGTCCCAATTTTTCCACATCCTCTCTGGCATTTGTCATTTTCCTGTTTTGTCATCTTAACCAATCTGATGGGTGAGATGTGGTGCCTCAGAGTTGTTTTGATTTACATTTCTTGAATCAATAGTGATTTAGAGCATTTTTTCATATGCTTATTGATAGCTTTAATTTCTATTTCTGAAAATTGCTTGTTCATATCCTTTGCCCATTTATCAACTGGGGAATGACTTGTATTCTTAGATTTGACTCTGTTCCCTGTATATTTTAGAAATGACAGCCTCACTATTCTTTTTGAGCTTTCAATCTTTCTGTTTACTGGTTTTGATTTTGTTTCCTCCTCATGCTCCATCCCTCATCCTCTTATCTTTCCTTTCTGGGGCTGTCACTTCTTTCTGACTCAAGTCAACCCCCACATTTTTGCCCTCTCTCCACACCAAAAGGGAAGGAGGCATGGACCTGATAGCCATATCTTGTGCCAAACAATTAAAGCTTTCCACGCACCTCCCCTAACTATAGTTGTGTCATTTTTTCATACGGAAAAAGCCAGTGCATTTGGTTAATTTTTCAAAACTGTTTTTCTTTTAAAATCTTTATAATGGAGAAGGCTCATTGAAAAAGGAGGAGGGAAGATTGATATATTCAGAAATCAATATGATATTAAAAATTCATCAATTTTTTTTAAAGTTGAAAAAGAAAAATCTAACTAAGAAACAAAAAACATACATGGCAGAGTCACTTGTTACTCTCCAGATATTCCAACAGAAGGCTGTAAGGCAACGGGCCCAGAACATTATGCTCCAGTAGCAGTTGGGACAGACATGCTCCAGGGAGCTGTCTGAAACCTAGCACCAAGTGACTTGGTAATTCTGAAGTGGCTAGAGTCAACTGCCCACCTACTGGCCACATGTACCCCTCTTTATCCTCCTCCCCACCAAGTCTGTTTATCAGATATGCAGAGAACTCCCCAAGGCTTCAGGCTTAAATCAAATTGCATATGAAGCTTTGCCCCGGAGAAACTCTACAATCTAGGCTAGTATGTATATTGCAAAATCCTCCCTTTTGAGATAAGCAGCCCACTTGGCCACAACCTTATCTCAGAAATTCTTGTGCACCATTCCCCGCCCCCCCCCCCCAAAATCTGTCATAGATTTCAGGGAGCCAGAATTTAGACAAGGAAACATTCTATTTTTTTGCTAACCTTTAACTGAAACTTAGCATTTCCATTTCCTTCCTTTAAAATATGATTCTGAGAAGGGGTCCATAGACTTTACCAGACTGCATAAGGTTCCATGACTCACCCAAAAAAATAAAGATAATAAAGAGCATCTGCTCTACCTCATTAAGAACAGGCCCAAGTTGGCTGATATAGAACAAAGGTGTTAAACTCAAGGCTAAAGAGCAGTTGTGCTTCCCCCTTCCCCCCAAACTGCTGAGTGTGGCCCAGACTGAATCAGATTTAAATGTGACTGGGAAATGTTTAATAAAATAGAGAAAAAAGCAATAAGATAGAGATAATGTTAATTTATGTTTTTCAAAGTCAATATGCTGCCTACAGGATTCATTTCTATTAGTTTGGTACTACTGAAATAGAAGATTTCTCCCAGGGTTTCAAAGAGATTTGGGCTACGCCTCTACAACCCAGAATTTCTCACCCTTGATCTTGCTATTTTAACTAGGAAAGGGACATGTAGTTTATGTGAGTTCCTTGTAGTGTGCCCTCGCCCTAACTGAAAAGTTTCTAGAAGCTTTCCTTGGACCTATGATGAATTCACCTGGATGGCAGTTTATTTAACTACAACTATCTGGCAAGCTTCCACTTTAGAGTTACGCCTTCAATTTTACCGTAGGGACACCAGCATTCTTCCTACCCACCTGCCAGTCCTGCTGCCCTATTTCTGTGCACAACCAAAGAGTAAGGCCATCACCAGACTCTCATGCCCAGCTCCACAGGCACAGATACCTATGGCATATATACCCTATGCTACCCAAATTTCATCATTTTTTCAGGATCCTACTTCTTCATCACCCTTAAAACTGAACTTCCCAACTTCTAGTTGGTATGGGGTTCCAGGTTTAGTGACCCCTTGAGGTCCAAGAAATTTCCAAAACCTTTTTCTGCTTTGTTAAAAACAAATAACTGTAAGTCAATGC
>JAQQSW010001716.1:6370-16428 GCA_028646575.1 Pseudocheirus occidentalis
CTAACCACTTCCTGTGATTCATGTGGACACAAATGACTAAATTTTGGAAAATCAGATTTCAGAGTTCAGAGGAAAATTAAGTAGAGTTAGTTCCATGGACTAAAATGCTTCAGAGAAAGTCAGCCCAGAAGGAATGGAAGGTGCTCAAGAACAAAATTTTGAGGGAACAAAGAAAAACAATTCAAATTAAGAGGAAAAATGGGATTTATCTGAAGAAATCAATGTGGATGCTCAGGGAACTCTCTAAACAAATTAGGTTTTTTAAAATGTATAAAATGTCAAACCAAAGACAGGTAACAGAAGATGAATACAAGAGTGTGACAGTCTTGTAAAGATATTGTCAGGAATGCCAAAGCTCAGAGTAAGGTTATGATAGTAAAGGAAACCAATGACAACAAAAAGGGTTGTTATTTTTTAAAGCTGCTTTGGGAGAAAAATGAAGATAAAAGAAAAATAAGACCTTTACTTGGAGTGGATAGTATGATAACTCACAGTAGAGAGAAAGTAGAATTGTTCAGTTTTAATTTTGTTTCTGCTTTCTATAAGGTAGAATGACCTTTATATTGAAAAGATAACAAGAATAACTAATAAGCAGTTGATATCCAAGATAATTAAGAGATAATAAGGGAATATCTTGCTGCCCTTGATAAATTCCTGTCATTTGACCCGAATGAACTATATCTTTGCGTTTTGAAAGAACTTCTAGATGTTACTGTTGACCCACTGTCAATGATATTTGAAAGATCTTGGAAAATGAAAGATTAGAGAAAGACAAATATTATCCAGATTTTTTAAAAAAGGAAATAAGCTATAAACTATAGGCAGGTGAAATTAATTTCAGTGACTGAGGAAACTCTAGAGCTGATCAATAAAGATATGGTTGGCAAACAAGTAGGAAGAGAAGCAATGGTTACAAAAATTCAGCACAGCTTCCTTCATCAAAACAAGGTCATGACAGATTAACCCCATTTTCTTTTTTTTAATGAATTACTAAACTAGTAGATGAAAAGGATGTCCTGGATTCAGTGAGCCTAAATTTTGCCTAAATGAAGTATTTCATGCTATAGTTGTGGAGCAGATGAAAAGATATGGATTAGACAATAAGACAATCAGAAGGATCCAGGACTAGTTTGGATGGCTGGACTCAAAGAGTAGCTATTAATGATTCAGTTTCAACAGGGGAAAAAATTACAGTGAATCTGTTCATAGTAATCTATCTGTTCTAGGCCCTGTACTATGTAACACTTTTAGCAGTATCTTGGATAAAAGCATAAAATATACTCATCAGATTTTTAGATGGTACAAAGCTGGAAGGGATCGCTAACCCAGGGGATAACAGTCAAGATACGAAAGGTTGTATCTAATCAGGTAAAAGTAGGAATAAATAGGACAGATAGGGATAAATGTAATGACACCTTTGGATACAAAAAAAAATCAACTTCACAAGTATGGAAAAGATGTTTGTCTTTTTTCTTCTCATGGTGTCCTTACCATGCTCCCCAATTAGCACAAACTCTCTCTTGGGTAGGTCACTTTGATGATCTCCCATCCACAACTCTTTTCTCCACAACTCTACAGGACTACAAGGGCCAGTTCTCTCTTGAATTTGTGATCATTTCTCTTCTCTGCTGCTGTTGCTCAGTCATTTTGATTGTATCCAATTCTTTATGACCCCCATTTGGGGTTTTCTTGACAAAGATACTGAAGTAGTTTGACATTTCCTTCTCCAGATCATTTTAGAGATGAGGAAACTGAAGCAAACAGGGTCAAATGACTTGCCCAGGGTCACACAGGTAGTAAGTCTGAGGCCAGATTTGTTATCACAAAGATGAGTCTTCCTTACTTCAGGCTTGGAACTTGGTCCACTGCACCACCTAACTGCCCTCTTCTCCCCTGCCAGAGCTATTATTCCCTAAAGCTACTTCCTGCTTTGAATGCTGTGTCTCTGTATCTACATTTATCTGGAGGGTGTCTGTCTTGCCTCCTTAGTTTAAATTACTTAACTATCTGAACTGTTTGACACCTAGATAAATTGTGTCCTGTTGGAAGAGTAGCTCTACTCCTTGGCACCATAACCAATAGAGAAGAAAAAAAAATTCTTCTTTCCCCTTTTGTCTTCTGGTAGACACACACAATCATATTCTATAGCTGCTTCATGCTTTGAACACTTTGTCCAGTTATCTCCAGGTCTTAATGGGCTTTAGCTTAAAAAGCTAAGGCAATCTTCACCCAATCACTGACAAGCTGTCCTTCTGATTCAATAAGAGAACTCCTTCTTAAGGATGTCAGGGACTATACTTTTTTCACTTCATTGGTGGATTAACACTTTTGTGATCTGCCCCTTACATTTTCTATAATTACATCAACTAGCTGGTTTATTAGGATGGTAAAGGGTAGTAAAGGTGCTGGTTCCTTGCCATATGTAAGACTGAATAAATAAAGTAGTGATATTTAGGTTGGAGAAAAGGAATACTTGTGGGGAGGAGGGAGAGGAGTGAGGATAGCTATTTTCAAGTCTTTGAAGGGTTGTCATATGGGAAAAGGGAGACTTATTCTACTTCACCACATTGGACACAGCTAGAAGCAATGGGTAGAAGTGGCAGAGTCAAATTTAGACTTGTTTTAAGAGAAAACTTCTAAATAATTCTAAATATCTGAAAGTGGAGTTAACTTCTTCTGGATGTAGTAGGATCCCCCTCACCTGAGCAGGACCACAAAGGCAGAATGATCAGAGACATTGTAAAGGAGAAACTTGTTCCAATACAGGTTTGAGTAGGGGCTCTTGAGGTCCCTACCAACTCTTAGCTTCAGTGATTCAGTGATTCCATTTCCCTTAGAATCTAGACCTCTCCTTTGCAATTTCAATATTCTGCCTTGTATTACAATTCAAACAGACACTATGCCTTCTTCCAACTCTTACATTATAAGGTTCTTGAGAGGAGTAACAGTCTTATTTTATCTGATTATCCCTACCAACTTGCCTAGTGATTGTGCTGTAGCTTCTTAATATATTTTGGTTAAACTGTTAAGCCTGTAGAATAAAATATAGACTCAAAGACATCATCGTGAGAAGGGGAGTCAAAGATGATCTTCTGGAGAGTTACAATCACCTACTCACATCCACTATGTGACTCCTGTTCACCTTTTGGGTTTCAATTCTTCAGAAACTATAATGTTCCATGAATAATGGTGATGATAACTGATCACTGAAAATAGTTGATATCTAAGATACAAATTAATATCTAGAGTTAATCAAAATAAATATTTAAACTATACACAGACTAATAAGATTCAAAATATAATTAGTTTTTTTTCCATAGGAACAAGGAAAAACAGAAAATATAAAATTCTATCATAATCAAATCCTATACCTTGAGCTTTTGCTTCCCAAATGTATTGCATAGAGCAATATCATCTTCATGTCTATATATTAGGAGAAAATACCGCTAAGGAAACATCTTAAAAGAGAAGCTTTACACAAGCACTGTTGAAGTTCCTTCTTGTCAGGAGATATAGGTAACTGACATTTTGCTAGAAAATGAAATATACTTTCCCTCAATTCATCTGTCCTGCTCAGACACATGTAGGGCATCACTTTCAAATGCTACTGTATGTATTCTGTAATATCCTGAGAACAGAGACAAGTTCTCAGATAGATCTGAGCACAATCATTTCTGACTACCCAAGCCTCACATCTACCCCTTGAAGTGCAATACTATTTAGCCTGTTCTGGTAACACACAGTTGTTGACCTTCCTCCATCTGATAAGAATCAGCAAACATGTCTCTCCTGATCCTCTTTTTATCAAGTGTGACCAGATGACTAGAAAGTCAATGGTATTTAGCTATTGTAGTCTCTATTTCCTCAATTCAATGTCTTACACATTACTTAGAAGGAAAAAATATCTATTTCATCATTAACAAATACTAATGAAATATTAGTTACAGCCACTTTTATCCTATAATAACCCCATTTGAACCTATACAATAGTATCACTCTAGAAAGGAGATTTGGTAACTAGGATATATCTAAATATTATTGACCAATTGCCCAGTAGTTTTTCACTTTACAGAGACATAATACAGGATCTAGCTGATATATAGCAATCTGTTATCATTAAGTGTCTCCCCAAAAAAAAATGGAACAAAAGAAACAATAGAAGTTTCTATCATACATTTAAAACTTTTTATCTTTGGTTGGCAGGGAGAGGGTAGGGAGTGGTAGTAATGGAGAATATGGCACAATTTCCCTAAAAAATCTCTGACCAGCAGGTGGCATAATGCCAGCATTATAAAAGCATGTCATTGTCTTCAGCATCAGTTATACACAGAATCAGTGGGATTATATTGCCTGTTTGCCTCAAAATTGTCCTTGGTCAAAGCCCTCAAAATAGTTATTCAGGCTATTGTTTCTGGGAGTCTCTAGATGAGGAAAGCTGTGGGATCTATCTCTAAACCTTCATTTTTTTTTTCCTATTTAGACAAATTCAGTCTGTCTTCTGAGGTATCTGTTTTCTGAAAGGCGTCTTTTATTCAGGCTTCAACTGATAAAGATTCCAGATGCTCTAGACAGAGTTCCTGGAAGCTCTAGATAAAGCCTTCTCAATAGACCTCAAAGAGAATGGTTTCTCCTTTCCAATGAATGCCAAGAAGGTATTGTTTGTTCCCCCTTGTTTTAAATGATGTCTACTAAATGGTAACTTATCCAGGATTCTGTAAACTGGTTTGTTTGGCTAAAATACCCCCTGGGGTTAAACTCATCCCTTGATATAGTATCAACTGCTATTCATATTCCAGGCTTCATAGTAAAGTTGGAAAGGGTTTCATTTCAAAAGCCTGAATCCATGTCTCACGTTCCTGTTCATTTAAAGTCCTACTGAAATGCTATGTAAGGAATAATGAATATGATAGATTCTGAGAAATATGGAAAGAATTCTATGAAGTGATAAAGACAGAAGCAAGTAGAACCAGAAGAACAACTTGCAAAATAACTATAATGACGTAAAGGAAAACAACTTTTAAAATCTTTATAACTCTTCAGCTGATAAAGATTCCAGATAACTATAATAATACAAAGGAATAACTATAATAATGTAAAGGAAAACGATTTTAAAGTCTTTATAACTCTTACTAATGCAGTGGCCTACCATAACTTCAATCAATGAATAAGCGTTTATTAAGGACCTATGTTCTAGTAATTGTTTATATCAGAAGTCTAATGAAGCATGCCTCCCACATCATGGCAGAGAGGTGGACTAGAGATACAAAATGAGATACATTTTCAGACATAGTTAATATGTTGATTTATTTTGCTTGACTATACTTATTTGTTACAAAGGAAGGTTTCCATGTAGTAGGAAAAAGAGTTGTTGAGCAGTTATAGAGTTTTATTTTAAGAGAGACAAAATGAGCAATTAAATGAAAAAATACCCAAAAAGCACAGAAGGAAATTCAGATAGAATAGAAAACTAGGGTGATTTTGTTACTACTATGTCAAATTTAATGCATACTTTAAAACAAAGCTAATATAAGTTCAGTGTTATATTCAATTTTTTGTTCTATTCTTTTTATATTGAAATCTCATGTTTGTTGAGATGTATTGTTTACATTTTTAAAAATTGGACTATTTAACTAGCACTTACCTACTTTTTCAATAGTTTTCAGTGCTTTTAAAGCAGGAATTGTAATTATTTTTCATTATCAACATCTATTCTTAAAGGTCCAATAATTGCCTCATGAGCAGGAGTTTCATTGAATATATGATACCCCCAGTGCCACAATTGTCATGAGAAGTTCCACATTTCAAATCTATCTACTTTCAATCATATGCTTTTTGACGACAATTTTCAGAAATGGATTTGTTCCTTTGACTTACCCTGAAGATTCCATATGATAGATTATGTGAAATTTTTGGCTTTGTCCCTAGTAACTTAGTCAAATGTTATATGACTTTGCTTATAGACTATGTATTCAAGCAAACTGCCTTAACCCACTTTGTGAATGGATCAGAATAAGCAGATGTCCATTCCACCAAACTATGAGAGGAAATGATGCAACATAATTTCCTTGTAATATTTCTCGTGGTTCTAAGATTCTTTGATAAGATTCTTTAAAACCATACTTTTTCCTACATCATAATTTCAACAATTGAGTAAGTGTTAATTCCACAGCAAGCTATCAATGTTCCCTCCCCTAAACAAGCATTCTTTATACAATTGGATCTGGAGTCTGATGTCTGCCTATAAGCCATTAAAACATATGTTATGTTACAAAAAAATTGGGTGAGCAGGGTTAGCAAGAGGAGAAATAGTTACCAAAGAAAAATGAAAGGAGGAAAAATAAGAGGAAAAAAAGAGTACTTGAGGCATTTTCCAAAAATGCACTGAAGAAAAGAGAAAGAAGGACACAAAGAAACACAAAGGCAAGACAACTTTGAAAGTTACATATTAAGTTTATTTAATTGGAGGGAAGCAAGCTGTATGTGGTGGATGTTTGTGATTTTGTGTACAATCCTCTTTGTGCTCTGTAGATGGAAATGCTTCAAAGGGCTTGTTTTTGTTTGGTGTTTTGGGAGTTCAGGATGAAAAGATACAACAGAACAAGAGAGATTTTAAAAACACATTTCAGGGTGGCTAGATGGTGCAGTGAATAGAGCACCGGCTCTGGAGTCAGGAGTACCTGAGTTCAAATCTGGCCTCAGACGCTTAACACAAAGAAACTAGCTGTGTGACCTTGGGCAAGTCACTTAACCCCAACTGCCCTCCAAAAAGCAAAAAATAAAAAATAAAAAATCACACATTTCGTTTCTCTTTTGGAGAGAATCTGACAAGGAGCTAAAGTCTGTTTAGCAAAAGTATTTTATCCTATTAAATCCTAAGTATTGAAAGAACTTATTATTAAATAACGAATGGCTGGGGAGATCTCTGATCTTTCCCCAAAATTTCATCTTATCTAGGTAGGGTTTTTGCCCCCTCAACTAGAAAATATTATAAAAAAACTTAATCTAAGGTGAATTCTGGCTCATTGTGTTCCACTGTAGATGTTTTAGCCAGGGGGGTAGATCCTTTGTCTAGATTGTCTGAGAGTGGATGTGGTCTGGGAGCTAGAGTGATCAAAGTCATATCGCCTAGTCCTTCATTAGAAAGTATCTACCTCTCAGTATGATATTCATTCTTTTCATTAATTGTTAACCAGTCTGAGTTGATTGCTACCCTCAGGAACACCCACTCTTCCAAGGGCATTTAAACTTTGAGTGGGTTCCATGAGGAGTCTTTGACATACAAGAGTGTCTTTGATCCTTTTATTAATTATCTGCTAGCATGATTAATAAAATGATTAATTACCCTGAAATTCTGTCTCTCTAATGATAGAGATATATCACCAGTATTTAAGTGCCTCCTTTGGGTTAGTTACTGTGATGCCACAAAGACAAAAATAGTAGTACTTCACCTGAAGAAATATAATTACATCCAGTTCTAGATCTCATATTAATTTTTTTGTGCTTTTTTTGGAGGGGAGAGAGCAGGGCAATTGGGGTTAAGTGTTAAGTGTCTAAGGCTGATTTCAATCTCAGGTCCTCCTGACTCCAGGACTGGTGCTCTATTCACTGCACCACCTAGTCACCCCTATTATTGTTTTTAAAATCATTGTTATATATGCCTGAGCCAATGGAGTCACTGCTGGATAAACCAAGAGGTTTTCTTCTTCAGTTAGGTTCCCCCTCCAAATGAGTTTCTCTTAAAGTTCCTACAAATAAATACCATTTCATATAGATATATGGTAAGTCCAGTTGTGTTCTTAAAAACATAACTACTAGAGGCAGTCAAGATGGCAGAGTAAGAGTCAGCATTTTTGCTAAGTTCACCCAATAGTATCCACAGCAACCTAGAAAATGCACCAGACTGAATTCTGGTTGAGAAAGCTAAGAAAATGTCACAGGAGTCATTTTTCCAGTACAGGTCTACTTAGGAAGATATAAAAGTCTTTGGATACTGGGGCTAACCAGGAGCACAGCAGAGTGACAATGGAGGCAGCTCCACAGTAATAGCAGGGATGGAGAGCATTTGACAGGGAATAATGTATAACCCAGTAAAAAAAATTAAGATTGAACACCAGGACTGGAAGCACCTGTGTAAAAAGAGATCCTGGGGATCCTGGAACCAACGTTGGGAAGAGGACAGATACCAACCGGCAACTCTGTTGCCCATTATACAGTTTTGGGACAGTTCTAGGGCAGAGAGGAACAATTTTGAGCAAGAGAGGCCTCTGCTGTGTACAGGGTAAGGAATGAATTCCAAAAATTTGGCTCTTTGCTGAGCTCAAAAGCAGGGAGGGAGGCAGAGGAGGCAGTTCTAACTCTCTGCTCTACACATAAGCTTGCACTGGAGTAATCAGGATAAGAAACCAAGACGAACTGGGAATTGTACAGTTTGGTCTCTCTGAACCTGTGGAATTTCCCAGGAAGCTAATAGTAACTGAGTCCAGCAGCAGTCTACCAAAACTCAACCACACACAATCTTACATACCCAAACCTGGGTCAGAACTGGAGGAGTTCAGTGAACAAATCTCTTCCCAGGTCACACAGTTTTGGAAACAATGCAAACTTGAAGTCCCTCCCCCCACAAATGTGCTGTGAAAACAGCAGCACATAAAAAGAGGGAAGCTCAGACCAGATGTCTCTTCCTGAAGTGAGCAGAGCCCAATACTAGCATAAAGTCCAAAGTCAAGACATAGCCTAGAAAAAAAGCAAACAAAAAAGGAACCCAACCATAAAAATCCTCTATGGTAGCAAAGAAGCCTGACATTCATACAGAAAACAGGAACTTGAAAACATTTGCAAGCATCAAGAAAATTGTAGATTGGACACAAAGCCAACAAGAATTCTTAGAAAAGTTAAATAAAGCTTTATAAAGGGCAAAAAAATGGTTTAAAAATAAAAAAAAGTGATAGAGGAAGAAAAGGAAAAATAAATAAGAGCTGTGCAAGAAAGTTATTTTTTGAAAAAAAATTAACAGTTTCACAAAAGAGGTATAGAACATTATTTAAAAAAATAACTCCTTAAAAATTAAAATTGGCCAAATAGAAGCTAATGACTCCATTAAACATCAAGAAATAGTTTGTAAAAAGTCAAAAGATTGAAAAAAAGAAAGAAAATGTAAACTATCTCATAGAAATAGCAAATGACCTGGAAAATAGATTGAGCAGTAATAATTTAAGAATCATCTAAATCTAAGATATCATATTCAAGAAATTATAAAGGAAGCTGCCCAGATGGGAATCATAAGGAAAAGTAGAAATTGAAAGAATCCACTTCTTCAAAGAAACCTCAAAATGAAAACTCCCAGGAGTAGGATAGCCCAAATCAAGAACTCCCAGGTCAAGGAGAAAATATTGCAAATAACAAAAAAGAAATAATTCAAGTACCATGTAACCAACCATGGTCAGGGTCACACAAGATTTAGTAACTACCATTATAAAGGAACAGAGGACTTGGAATATGATATTATAGACATCAAAGGATTTAGGATTACAACCAAAAAGAACCTATCCTGCAAAACTGAGTATAATCCTAGAGCAGGGAAAATGGACACAGTGAAATAGAAGACTTTCAAGTGTTCTTGATAAAATGACCAAAGATAAATAGAATATTTGATATTCAGATGCAGGACTCAAGAGAAGCTTTAAAAAGGTAAACACAAGCAAGCAATCATAAGAGATTAAACAAAGTCCAACTATTTACATTCTTTTATGGGGAGAGGATATATCACCCCTCAGAACTTTATCATTACTTGAGCTCCTGGAGAGAGCCTAATTAGACAAAGGTTTGCGTGTGAATCTATTATCTTAGGATGCTCTCAAAAGAAGGAGGAAAGAGTAAGGAAGAGAAATACATTGGAAGAGAGGGGGAAGAAAAGAAAAATGGGAAAAATTACTTCATGCACATGGGGTACACAAGGAAAAGTCTTTACAACAGAGAAGGCAGTAGGTGGGAGGGAGGAAGTAGGCATACCTGAACCTCACTCTTTCCTGAACTGGTCCAAGGAGATAAAAATAAACATA
>JAQQSW010001717.1:0-16425 GCA_028646575.1 Pseudocheirus occidentalis
TTCCATGGACCTCAAGTCTGAGGAGTTCTGTGGGAAAAAAAGAATGTTTTATATCAGCTTAATCTACATAAGAGACTCATCATTTTTTATGTCTCTGTCAATCTTTTTCTGACCTTCATATATGTATCTACACATGTGTAGTGTCAATGTGATATTCACAGCACTAATGACAATTATAAATACGCTGACATAATCCTCAATCACAAAATATAACAGACTCTCCATATAGAAAACAGAAGTAAAACATTTATTCAGGAACCAGAAAAGCAAATCCCCAGATCAGAAAGCTGAATCTATCATAGTAGCAAATAAGTTGATTAGCTCTAAAACCACAAAGAGCCACATCATCATTTAGCTTTGGCATAAACCAACAATTACTCAGAAGACTAATTGTCACCCTCAGGTACATCCTCTCCTCCCTCTGTCTATAACTGCTCACACTCCCAGCTTCCTGTGGGCACTGCTCCACCCTTTAGCAAACTACTTCAAACTCCCACAACAAACTCTATGTAATTACATTCAGTCTATTAGAGGACAGTGAATATCTTCAAATTCTCATTACTATTACAACATGTGAGCGGAGTTGTGTCACAGCCTAGGAACCCTCTACCTTTTCCATGTTCAAATGATGGTTCTAGTTAAAGTTGAGGATTGGCTGGGATTGGGTTGGAAGGGTTGAGAAGAGCCATATGGATCTGACTGGAATATACTTAGGAAGAGTCTCCTCACCACTGCCTCCACTCATTCTCTCCCTCCCTTCCCCATTCCCATCCCATTAGGGTCCTTGCTCTGGCATAAATTTTTTTACTGCAAGTCTGAAAGTGGAGGTAAAAGTGCTGATCAGAGAAGGTGCTCCAATGAACTTCTCTTACTTGCCTTTTAATTTGGGCACTAAAGTTGGAGACAAAAACTTTTGCTAAATTTCTTTTCTTATCTTATCTCTGGCTGCTTAAGGTAATTGTAATCCTTCTTATAAATTGTTCCATTACTTTGGCCCTTTTCTCTCATGTCTTCCTTCAATCAACCAACTAATGAATCAAAAATCTTATAAGTCTCTCCTATTTTCAGGCACTGTACTAGGTTCTGGTACACAAAGATAAAAAAAAATGACACAATCACTACTCTTAGTGAATTTGATTCTATCTAGGAAGACAATATGTTCATGCATAAGCATATACTGAATAAATACTCATGCATTTCCTTTCATCTAAACATCCAAAACAACAACAACAATACTACCACTGATTTATAATAGCAAAGAGTTGTCCCATGGATACAGTGACCATGCATCTTTCATTTTCCAGGACTGTCTTGATTTTCAGTATTCACAAATCGGAAATAAAAGATATTTTCATATTGTATGTCCTAATTTAAGGTTAAGAAAATGTGGCTTCCATTACAATAGCCACTCTTGCCCCTCCTTTAAGCTATGTGGGGAGAGTATTCAGAGGTAAAATGCACTTAGACTCTCATATCTGTATTTTCAGCTGCACTCAGTCTCTTCTTGAAGTGGACCCTAGAGGGAATGAAATGGGTCTTTTCCCTTAGATTCCACATTGACTAAAAGGGAACTGTCACACCTGGCTATGCATTCTCATTTTTCTTCTCTGCTGGTTTCTTAGGAAATCTTTTGGGGGATGAATACAAGCAAGATTTTTTCAGAGTCATTTGTTAATATTGTATTCAATGATTTGAAGTGAAAATTCAGGATTGGAAGATATTATTATTATTATTATTATTATTATTATTATTATTATTATTACTAATGATATAAGTGCCATCACTTAATATCATTTCTAAAAATAGGAATTTCTAAAAGTGCTCATTTTAAAAAAATAATACTGAGACCATTGAAGAGATACCATTGAATTTCTCTTCTTCCTATAAGGATTTTTCAACTGCCAAAATGTTTGAACCATTTGCCTACGTTGTATTTTAAACAATACTTTCTGTTTGCTAAATCAACCAATCACTAAGCACAGGAATCACTTACTTTGTGCCAGACATTGTACTAATTACTGGAGATACAAAAAAAAAAAGAAAGAAATTCTGCCTATACCTCCTAGATGCTTGCATTCTCTCCTTATTTAATTTTTTCATTGTATTAAGTAGACCCTGTTTTGGATATTTCATTGGTATGGTTAGTCTACTTCTCGTTCATGAAGGGTAATTTGATATTAGCTTCATCAGCAAATGTTACAAACAATCTTGTTTTATAATTTTGAACTTTGTTAGGAAAAATAGGATTGATGGCAGTGGGTCACTATTCTATGGCACAATTTACTATTAAATTAAAATCCTTAAGTCATGTGGCATGAAAAAGTCATTATTAGACATTTTATAATACTAAGATTTCTTATGTATAAGACAACATTAATAATAATTCAATAAAATGGGCAGGCATCAATGGGTATTAATATGCATCACTGGAGGGAATATATAAATTCATGCAATCACAAATATATTTGCATATTCTCTACTGACCTATTTTAAATTTTTTTAAATTTCTTTGAGTGTTTAGAATTTTAAGCCTCCATCTACAGGTTGGGTGTATCATAGTCTACAGCTAAACTTTTGATGCTGACACCATTTATCTGTCCTTTCAAAGTATGACTACCTAGTCAATTGTGCCTCACAACAAAGGGATCTAAACCTTCCTGAAATGTGAGTCTTGTCTGTATGATGTCTTGACATGCTCAGGAAACTCCAGTTGTTTTACCTTTGAATCTCGGCAAGTGCTTGCCATGTATACTCAAAGTCCATGACTGAAGTCCAATGTGGTGAATCTAACTCTTAGGGTATTCTCAACAAGGAGACCTAAGGGGTGAAATTAGGGAGGAGTGTCTGCTATGTTTGATATCTTTTCAACCATTTTAATTACCAACCTTAGCAAGGATTCCCTGGAGAGAAGATTAGCTGTCAGTGGCAGCCGGCAAGATGCCAATTCACTCAGGAGCTGTCAGCTAAGTTTAGCCCCAACTCACAGAGCCATCCTTTATTTAATCCGGGTGGAGGAGCCTTGGTGCACCACATTTGGTGATGTAGGTGGGGAATGATTTACTGCCCTGTTGTCAGAAAAGTCTTTAATCTTGTCCTTATGAAAATGTAGCACCTACAAATCACCTGGCTAGTTCTGAGCACATCTCCTGCTTCATGCCTGGGTGCCCTAAAGGTGAAAATGTCAGAGGTGTTTATAGAAACTACCTTACCTTGGAAAGTTTTGCTTTGCCAGCCTTTCCTTCCCCTCTCCCATCAACTGTTTGCTTCACTCTTCTAGAGTTAAAACAAAACCCCACAGTTTGCAGAACATTTAGAGAACTAGAAATAAGATCCAATGGAAATTTGTCCTGCCCCCTCTTTTCATCTCTAATAATTGAGGATTAAGTCTTTTTCTCAGGAAATCAGTCTCAATGGTCTCTTTTAGGAAGATCTCACTTATTTCTATTCTTTATCCTTCACACTACAGTTTGTCTATTTTCTCTTTTTTTCTCTTTCAAAGAAGACAGAAAACAGCTGCTCACCATCCACTGCAAGAGCTTTTCACAAATTTGAGGACAGTCACCTCTGTTAGTCTTCTTTTGTCAGGAAGAATGATCCTGACTTCGTTTTAGACTCAGAGCTAAAAGGGACCACAGAGAGCATTTTCCCCCATATTCTCATTTTACAGATGAGGGAACTTGGGTACAGAAGCAATTTGTTCAAAATCACACATCTGCTAAGTGTCAGAGTTAGGACATAAACCTGTGCCTTCTAAAGGCAGGTTCAAATCTTGTCCACTTTGACACACAGACTTTTCCCCCACCTTTCTTCATGCATATTATTTATCTCTGAGGCTCTTTACCTGGGCTGCATAAACTTTAAAAATATTTTGATAACTATATTTCAATGTAATTGATTTCCTTTGCAATCGTAGCAATTCATTTCATGATTTTTTCTGGGAACAGGTCCATAGCTTTCATGAGTATATCAAAGGTGTCTAGGATGCAAAAAACATTAAGAATCCATGATCTAAACCATTAATCATTCTATGATTGTCTTTAGAACCTTTTCTATATCCTTCCAGAATTTGGGAGTTCATAATTCAACTTGTCTTTATTGAACTTGATTCTCCTTGTTTCTGATGAGTTCAGTTTCTCAATGTCACCTTGTGTTCTGGAATGCTTTTCCTAATTCATTCCCACATTGGTATAAGTAGCAAATATTTCCAAAATTCCATTATGCATGTTACTGATGATATTATCATATTACAAGTACCACAACAAGACTGATATTAACAAAACACTCTTAACTAAATCTATTCATGTGAGTACTTAGATGCTTACTTGGGCACTATATGATACCCAGTACTGCATACAAAATATAATAGTAATGATAATAATAATTAGCATTTATATTGCATCTTCTATGTATCAAGGTACACCTGCTAAATATTATCTCATATTGACAATATTGTCATAGCTATTCAATGAATATTAGCTCATGTTAGTGAGTTGTCATATCTCTTTAACTGCTACTCATGTTATAACTTTCACAGATCTATTTAAAAGTTATAAAAAGTGTCAATTTGAATTTTTCTTGACTTCTGTTTTGTTTTTAGACAGAATTCTGGAAGATAAATTGAATTTGATTTGTAGCATTTAACCTTTATTTGTTTATCAAATTGGATTTTTAAAAAAAGGATTTTGAAATGTTATTGTGGAGAAAATATAATATTCTAAAGCTTAAAATCTAAGATATATGACTGAAACAAAGACCCTGCCATCAGCAACTATCCCAGATAATAGAGATACTTGCCTATACCCTCACCAGTGAACATCCATCTGCTCTTCTAGACGAGAAGAAAGAAAATCCTGGAAAGGCAAAACATGATTATCTTAAGCAATGATCAATCACAAAGCATTTATTAAACTGCATACCACAAATTTTGTTAGGATCTGAGGATAGACAAAATGAAACAGTCCATTTCTTCAAGAAACTAATGTATTATTTGGGGAGGTGATTTGTACATATATAAATCTATATAAAATGCAAAAACAGTTCAGGAAAAGAGATAGTTACATTGACTGTTCTTTCCCTCTCCCATATGTGTGGGTGAAATCAGTGGTAGAAGATGCTATTATATGGAAAATAGGGGAAAAAACACATTACACTTGAGAGACAGAAACAAGTTAGATCATTTATATATCAGATAACCTACAAGGAGGTAAGTCAGTGGTTCTCAAACTTCCTAATGCCACGACCTTGTAATACTCATACGTGAGCATATCTGCATGTGGGTGGACCCACCTGGAGATGGATAGAAGAGTGGTGTCTTGTTTCCTAAGACCATCAAAAACATGTATTTTCCAATGGTCTTAGGTGACCCTTGTGACCCCTGTGAATGGATCATTTGATCTCCAAAGGTCTTGCAACCCACAGGTTGAGAACCACTGAATTAAGTGAAAGTGGCTTTTAAATGTGTTTTGACCATTTCCACCCTCTTTCCTTAAATTTCTGGACAAGGATCTAATTGGCTTAGATCTAATCTAAGGCCAAAGCATATTTACTCTGAAAACTTTTTGTTGTTAGGTGGCACAATGGATAGAGTCCCCTGTCTGGAGTCACATCTTTGTGAGTCCAAATCTGGTCTTTGACATTTACCAGCTCTGTGATCTGGGCATTATAAAATGAGCTGGAGAAGAAAACAGCAAGCCACTCCAGTATCTTTGCCAAGAAAACTCTAAATGGGTTCACAAGGAGTCTGAAATGACTGAAAACAGTGGAACAACAAAAACAATTTTGAAAACTTTGCTTTCAAGTGTTGTTTTCCCTATTACATTATCCTTATAAGAACCCTAAATTGATTCCTAATTGCTTCTGCAACAAGGGACTTCAAAGTCTCTTATCTGATCCCACCTCATAAATGAATAATTTTCCCATTTTGTTTTTCCTCTTTCCAATCTAAATTCCCTTGTCTCCTATCTCACCTGTGTCAAATACTTAGCAAGTTATGTCAACAGCTTCAAGAAACGTTAAATGTCTAATTCATTGCACTTCGCCAGGAGCTTAGTGTTTTGCAAATAAACAAAAAGACCCTAATTTCTTCAGTTTGCCTCCTTCAAGTGTGATCATGGATCACTACCCCCTCTCAGATTTGGACAGTAGCCTCCTGTGGCATCTAAGAGTTATGTGGCTCTCCAAGGATCACACAGCCAGTAAACTCCAGGGGAATGATTTGAAACTAGGTCTTTCTGATTCCAAGTCTAGTATTCCATCTGTTCCATCATACTAGCTCCTGACAAAGGGATACGCCAATATTAAATAAGACATGATCTCTGCACTCAGGGACTTTTCAATTCAGTGCTCATAAAATATCTGCTCATACCAGGAATGTATAGTCCATGTTTACATGCATTCACTAATGTGACCATTTTTCAATTCAGTCTTATGATTGATATGTCAGGTCATTCAACATAGAGATTCGTGCATAGTAGGTGCCAAAAAATGTTGATTGTGTAGATTGATCCAATCTACAGAATTGATTTTTGAACCAGTTTTTTTAATAGATATTGTTATTCCCACAATTGATTTTAACAATTATATATACTATGCACATATTGAATGTGAAGCACTGTGGTAGCCAATGGGAAAGATACAACAATTTAAAAATACCTGAACAATTTTCTAAAGCTTGTAATTTGTAAGGAATGATGCAGACTCTTCTATCAAGATTCTCACAGCTGGGCAATCTTTTACAATTCTGGAGGATAGAACTTACTCATGGGAGATCAACTCTGAGGCTGAATGTGAAGGACATGTCGTCGTTGTTCAAACATTCCCTGGCAGATGTATTCTGTGACCTGACTTTTGAGCCTTAGAGTGCCCAAATGTGAACCACACTTGACCTAATGGGAAATGAGCCTTTACAGATTATCCTCTCAGGGTACTGCAGGCCAAAACAGAGCAGAGCAATAGCAGGAATGACAGGAAATAAGAAACCCAGAATGACACAGCCAGTGACTCAGCTTCAAATTCAATGGGGCCTGGCCTATGATCTACTACTTCAGTTTTATTACACACAACTCCCTATGAAAACTTGTATATGGCTTATTGAAATTGAAGGCTGAAATCACTAAAATGTTGTTTTCCATAACAGCTCTGATTGGGTGAGGAAATCCCCAACAGGGGTATCTACCTATGATATACAATCCCAGCTAAGCTCTCCAATCCCATATCTGTTGTCAGTAAGGATAAGAATACTGTAGAGGAAAATGAAATACAGCTAATGAAGAATTTAAAAATGTTTGGGAAATATCCAAGGAAAGGCATTTTCAATTGACCCTAAGGAATGAAATATGGTATTTGTGTTGGGTGTGAATAGGGTTCCATCTACAAATGGGGAATGGGTATGAATTGGGTAGGAAATGGGTGTGAACCATGCCTGTTCACCCTTGGAACTAATGCATCACTGCTCTTTACCCTCAAATTCTCTTAGTTCTGGAAACCTGAAATCAATGAGAACTAGGTCACATTTAGCCTCAGATACTTCCTACTTGTTTGACTTTTAGTAAGTCACTGATACAATGGGTGGCTCAGCTTGAGTAATTTTAAAATGAGGGGGGAGTACTAAGTTGTCTCTAATGTTCATGTTAGCTCTAAATTTAGTTTCGGAAAAAATTGGATAACTGAATAGATATATTATGTAAGTAAATAGCGCTGTTTATTTGACATAATAATAGAAATGGAAAATGAACAGGAAAAATGCTATACTGACATTATTAGGGAGACTTTAGAGAGCCAAGATGTTCATTATCCCTTTGAAATTGAGGCAAAACAGAAAAATCTTGTAAAAGACACAACTGTCCTTGGAGTCTACTTTTAAAGATGTCTGTCTACTCTCAGAGTTCATCATATTTAATGAGGAGATAGCAAAGGAATTCTTATGTGCCTTCAGAGAGCTCAGATGAACCGACCTAAATGAAGCAGGAAAATATGATCAGTTTCAGGAGAATTTAATCTCTTTTGTTCTTGACCATCAATACCCAACACCTAGTTCCATACCTTGCTTTGTTTGGGGGCTAGTCATCCCCAGCAATTCACTGTGACTTGTAAAGAATAGATACTTGCTAAAATGTTTGTGGAAATTAGTTCATATTGTAGAAAGAAAATGGGATCTGGAGCTTTATAGGAGTTAAGATCTTACTACTTATATCATATAGCTCTGTAAATCTCAGCAAATCATTTAGCCTCTATGGGTCTCAGGATCCTCATTATTAAAATGGGGGGGGGGGGTAGAATAGATGATATCTGAGGTTCCTATCAGCCTTAGAATACATGTTCCTATGAATGAGTGGAAGATATAAAGAAGGCATTTCACTTTTGATGGAAAGAAAATAAATCTTCCTAATAATTGCCAATTTCTAAAAGTGGAATAGTAGTGAGTTCCCCATCACTGCAGATCTTCACATAGAGACAAAATAATAACTTGTCATGAAATGGTGAATTCCTACTCTGACATTAGGTTTTACAAGATGATTTTGAATTATTTCCCAATTCTGAGATTTGTGATCTATATAGTTACTTTTTCTGATGCCCTCTGACAATTGGATCTGTCCTCATTATCCCCTTCATTGAAACACTTATAAATATCTTCTAATATGATCCCTGCTGTAAAATACATATTTTCAGTCCCTAAGGGGAAAAATAAATAAAGAGGGATGAATCTGAAACATTAGGCATCATAAACATGGGGTTTCTACTGTAATGACAGCTTGCAGTAAGCAATGGCCCTGAGCTCAGCAGAAGCAACCAGATTAATGACAAAGTAAGAGATAAGCAGAGGAAATATAATAATTTGGTCAGAGAAAGGATAGTAAATTAAGAAACTGGAAATCTGGGGAGGGAATTGAGAATTTATAGGATTTTAAGGAAATGAATTGGATAGAGGATTCATTTTCAAATAGAAGGAGGGGTTTATGGACTCGTTGGCAATAAAAAAATAATGCTGAATTTACTCTTACTTAAATGGAACTGAAGTTACCACCAACTTATGTTTCTTCATCACTGTCAACCCAATTCATTCATTTAAGTTTTATGAGTGTCTTGTATCTTCAATACTAAATAGCATTATGCTAATAATCCCTGGATGGTAGGCAAAAGGAAAATAAAATACAGTCTTTGATATCCAGAAGCTAACAAACTAAGTAGGGGAGAGAAGGAAAAGACAAATGAAACATACTAATAACATACAGTAGATTATGATAAACCTCCAAAACAAAACAAACAGTTAATAGGGTACTGGAGTGGTTGAGGAAAAAAATCAAGAAGACATATGAATTGAACTGAACTTTGAAGTGTGATTATTGGATGAAGGGAGGGAAAGGAGACATAAGTAAGTTGAGGCTTGGAAAGGAATTTGGATTATTGGAATATAATGGGAAGGGAATAGGCATTTATTAAGGACCTACTGTGTGCCTGACACTTAAATGCTTTACAAGTATTTCCTCATTTGGTCACATGATGAGGTTTTAAAACAGTATATAAGATGCATGTACTCTGAAGAAGTGGAACACAAAGATGGAAATCTGAAATTTGGAGTTATTATGAGAGCAAGGAAGGGATAAAAGGCTTCAAATGACAAAAATTTTAAATGAATACAGTGGACTACTGGAAACCATTGGGGATTTCTTAATCAGGGTAGTATAATGGTATTAGGTGTTTTAGAAAAATTAGACAATTGAGGTTGCATGATTAATTAGAAAGAGGAAGAGCCTTCTGGAGATGGAATGTCCACTTGGGAAGCTGTGAGTATAATTAGGGTGGAGATGAGGTTCTGCATCAGGATAGTAGCCAAGGAGATAGACAAGGAGAAATGGAAGTAAGAGGTGTTTTGAAAGAAAAATCTGTAGGATTGATTGGACCTAGATGGTAAAAGAAAGGGTGCAATGAGTGTAACAAGTGAGGTAGACAGTGAGCCTGGGTATCTGGGAATATGGTTATGGTATTGATGAACTTATGACAAGGAGTGGGTGACATGGTGTGGGATGGAGGATAATAAATTTGGTTTTACGTATGTTAAAACAGTGGAGGTGTCAGGACCTGAAATAGGAAACATCTAGTAAGCATTTGGAGATATGTCTCAGTGGACTGGAATGGAAAAAAGAAGTAAAGTGATCTTTCTGGGAATCAAAATCAAACACACCAAAGAAAATGAGTTCTTGGTCAAGGTATTTCATTATTCCAACAATAAAATTTGTGCTTATTTTCCTTTCATCATATAATGTGAACAAATCCAATATATGTGTTCAGAAATAAGGAAGAGAAGGACATAAAATAAGGCTTTTGGGGGAGGGGTTCAGGTCAAAATTATCTGATAGCAAGTTGTCATACAAGGCATTTTGTGGTTCCCTGGTTCTCTTTGCTGGGATTACTCTAGGATAAAAAAGCAGAATGGGTTAAATAAAAGAGGGTAAAAGCATTGACAGCAGAATGGGAGTGAACATGCAAGAATTACAGAGAGATGAAGGATGGCATGTCATAATTCAATGGGATGATAAAATTTGATGGATTTCCTAACCTGTACATCTTTCACTGACAGTCATGTCCAGTACTTTCTGACACAGCCAGATTGAGCTGTCCTATAAGATACAAAATAGATCCAGTGTTAGAAGCTACTGTGATACACCATTAATCATACTGCTAACAACACTGAACTTTTAATTTAGCAATCTAGATCAGTTATCCAGATTAAGGGGTCTTCAGCCTTTCTAAATGGTGTATGCCTATCAATAAAAATGTTTGAGCACATTCCCCCAACTACATGTATTTAGTTATTGTAAATTACATATTTGTAATACTGTTTTAATAATTTTGTATCTTACAGAATGGACTGAATATCTATTTAAATGATCATATAAAATCTGAATAATAATTGATCCTAAAATCAATAGGGAGTCACAGGAGTTTATTGAGTAAAGACATAACATGGTCAGGATTGTGCTTGAAGAATGTCACATCAGCTATATGGAGGAGGGATTTGAGTGGGAGAGACTTGAGTCAGGGAGACCAATTAGGTGGTTATTGCAATAGTCCAGATGAGAGGTGATAAAGGCCTGGACTCTGGAAAGACCAAAATGGAATGAATACGAATGAGATTAAGGTTGAACTGACATGATTTGGTAACTGATGGATAAAAGAATGTGGAGTGATGGAAAGAGTGCAGTCAAAAATTACACCAAGATTGTGACAACCTATGTAATCAGAAGGACGGTGCCTTGGACTGTAAAATTTGGAAGACTGGTGGGCTTTGGGTGCAATATTGTATCAGTGATTTCTGATTTGTAAATCACAATCCATCCATGCCTATGTATCTAATGCTACTTTCTCTGTCCCACTTAAAACAAAAGTAGAGTCTGCTCTCCTAGGACTATCTTCTATAAAATGTAAGTGAGGGTGGGGAGGAAATGGGATTGAATGGAGAAGGATTGGGAGCATGATTGTCTAATGGCATTTGGTCATCTGCTTTTGATTGTGGGCAATTTAAGTTATACTAAGCCTGACAAGAGTACACTTGACTCAGAAAGAGGTAGGTTGAGAGATTATACAGAAGAAAATGGGGACAAAATGGGAGAATGTTGGTAAATATAGATGTGCTTGATCTTTAAAATAAATCTTAGAAATTTCTATTGAAGGAAAAGTAACATACAGTCTATCTTCCTACTTTCCAACTAATAGATCCTGTACCCCATGGGGCCCCCATAGATTACTGAAACTGTTTCCCAGTAGTGCTTCCTTTGGAAACCCTTGATTTGTATGATTTCACATTCCTCAGATATCTCCATTTTATTTTTTCTTTAATTGTTTTAAATTTTAATTGTTGTCTTTTCCTTTTTACAACAGTTTAATTTTCCCAAGTATCTTATCCTTTCCTTCTTCAAGATAGCCATCCCATGTAAAAAGTAGGTTTTTAGAAAAATGGGAGTTAACTTCATTTTCTTTTTCTTTAAGGTATAGAAAAAGACAGTGGGTGTCAACGATTGTCCTCAGTGTATCCATGCATTTTTGTGAATAGATTGTAAAATGAAATCAATGAAATTTAGCAAATTTTTGAACTATACATACATACACATACATGACACGTGCATATATTCAATCTCTTAGGTAGATCAGAACTACAAAATTTGGAAAAATGCCGTCTGTTTCTTTTGTAATTCTTTAGTATAATGTTGGATACTATTATAGACAGACAGACAGAACAATATGTAGATAGAGAGGTAGGTAAATAGATCAATTGATCTTCAAACGTTCATGATTTTGTTTTTGTGGCTACTACTTCTTGTAGTGACAATCACAGTTCCTCTATGCTTTAGCATTTGTGAGTTTCCAAGGACAAAAATATTCATTGCCTGATGGTAAATCCTATGATAATGAGTCACTATGAACTTGACTTCCTGGGATCCATAAATACAGTCCCTCCCAAGACCTATACTCAGTCTTTCCAGTTTGGTAGGATGTGTCAGAGCTTGAATCCAACTAGTTCAGTCTTTGAAAAATCATGGTCACTTTTTTATCTTGAAGCATAGAAATGATTATTTAGCATTGGGTGAAGACAAAGTGGGCCCTGAAAATCTGTTGAAGAAATGAGTTATTCATATATGTGTATATAAAAAAAATTCCAAAGCTCATTATTTTTCCCTTCCTTTGGATGGCTGGTCCACTCCAAAAGGCATTTAAACTGATAACCCCCTGTGGTCACTTGTTGAGCTCAATTATTCACATCTGAGCAGACATTAATCTTGTGGCCCTTTGGTGGCAGAAAAAAAAATCATACCCTTTTTGCCAATCTGTTGGCTTTCCTTCTTCATAAAGGTTCATGTGCAGAGTGAGAAGACTTCATTTCCTTTAATACCATCAGGTCCTGGCAGTTTCCTCCTTCAAAATCAGTCCAAATGATGCTCAAGGAGAATTATGGACCCGAGTCCTACATTGCTCTTAAGCTATTTTCCTGTGTACCACTCTCAGCATGACTTGTAGTCTCCATCTGGAGACTAATGGCATTCCTGGATTCTTGCCATGGTATCCCCCTAACCTTTGAGGTTGGGGCCTTGACTGGTTCTAAGTGGTACTCTAGTAGTAATTCTGGGTCTTCACAGAGAGATGTAAGAAGTCTTCAGTCAGAAATTCAATAGCTTGGCCCTTACTCAGTTCTCCAGCTAGACCTCCTCTAAAACCATGCTCTTCTGTTGCAATACCTGTCACATAGTTGGTTTTAATAAATAATGATTGATTGATAGTATTCCTTTTCCCTTCTACTTTATGCAAGAGAAGAGAAACTTGTTCTCTCATAATCTTAGAATTTCTTGGATTTCTAACCTCATGTTCTGGTTGCTTCCTACTTCTGAGACTCAATCTCAGCCTTTCTACTACTCATTTGCTCATTTTGTAAATGGACATCCATTTAGCCTCTACTGTATATATGGCACTCAAGTCTCTTTGTGATTGTATAATAACTCCTGTCTTCCTTCACTCATATGACTTAATCTCTTTTTGGTCTTTCTCTGATTACATATTCTTAAACCATTTGGATATATATCCCAGGTCAGGGACATAAGTTGGCTCCCTGTCAAACAATATTTAAGTTTCATTTATCTTTTTCAATTAGTGCACCCATCTCCTGATTTTAAACATACCTTTGGAACCTCACTCCTGCATGTACATATAAAAAATATCCTTGGGGGTGTTCTCAGGTTCAAATTTTTAGTATTTACCACATGGCCAGGTGTGATATTCTCTTTTCTTATCTGTTACGGTTTCCTGATACCAACCTCTGAGGGTAGCATACAGGAGAAAGGAGAATTCTTTTCTCTTTGTAAGAGCATAAGGACACTAAGAGCAGTTGATAACAGGACTGAATGAGGCAGAGATAAAATGCATTACTAAGAGATTTATTCAACAGCCACATATTACCTAAATGTGCCACAGAAATGCCGAAGTTTTGATGCACACCATTTTCATTATCTAAACATTCAGTTTTGTGATCTGGAGCTTGTACCATTTCAAACTCTTATTTTTTTATGTAATTCTAATTTCTCTGCCCCTGCCCAAGCTAAAAGAAACAAGTTTTTGTTAGATGCCCGGGGCATCATGAGATCATAGACTAGAACAGGAAGAGACTGCAAGGGTCACTTGGTATAAGACCATCATTTTATAAATGGGGCAGTTAAGGAAAAGTAGGTTAAGTGATTAGTCCCAGGTGAACCAAAAGTAATAACCCAAGGTGGGATTTGAAACCAGGCATAATGATTCTTGTCATCTTTCTGGATTCATTTAACACTTGTGAATCAAGAACTCTGTGAATTAAACAAGAAACAAATGAAAGAGGAAAGAGTAAATTGATTGTAACATTGATGATATGAATTGATCTCATTGGCCCACTTATTCCATTGTCTTTTCTGAAGGGGTATTCTGTATTTTATTCCTCTTCCCAGTTTGACTGAGTTCCCATGTTTGGACACTTGAACATAGGACATAATGAGAGTTATATAAATGATAGTGCTTTCAAAGTTCTGAGACAGGAATGATTACTTTTCACACAAGAAATCAGTGAAGGTTTCATTTGATTTA
The DNA here is from genome assembly GCA_028646575.1 of Pseudocheirus occidentalis. NCBI lineage: Eukaryota > Metazoa > Chordata > Mammalia > Diprotodontia > Pseudocheiridae > Pseudocheirus > Pseudocheirus occidentalis. The sequence goes on from JAQQSW010001717.1 coordinate 14,602, forward strand.
GATTTTGAAAACTGGGTATAATTTGACCAATAGAAATGGGGATTAGGAATGATATATCAGGTAAAAAATGAAACAGCACAAAAAAAAAGTTCAAAGGAAGGGGAAAATAGGACCTAAGGAGCATTTTTTGTGGGATTTTTTCCCCCACCTTTCCTTCCTTGAAAGATCTATCATTGGGAACTTAATAAATAAATAAATACATGAACAAACAACCAAATAAATAAATAATAAACAAATAAATGAATGAATGAACACATAAATAAACAAAATTAATAAATTAATGAATAAATAAATAAACAAACACATACATACATATATAGATACATAATTTTATTAACTGCCTTTTTATTAGCATATTTATTTTTAGTTTTCAACTTTCATTTCCACAAGATTTTGAATTCCAAACTTTCTCGCAATTTCTTCCCTTCTGCATCCCCCAAGACAGCATGTATTCTGATTGCCCCTTTCCCCAGTCTGTCTTCCCTTCTATCACTCCCCCTCCCATCGTCTCCCTCCCCCTTACTTTCTTATACGGCAAGATAGATTTCTAAACCACATTGCCTGTATATCTTATTTCCCAGTTGCATTTAAAAACAATTTTTAACATTTAATTTTAAAATTTTGAATTCCAAATGCTCTCCTTTCTTCCCTCCCCACTGACCGTCATTGCAAAGGCAAGTGATTAGATATATGTTATACATGTATAGTCATGCAAAAACACTTCCATAATCGTGATATTGTAAAAGACAATATTTCCTTCCATCCTATCCCTCCCTAACCCCACTTATTCTAGTTTCTCCTTTGACCCTGCCCCTTTTCAACAGTGTTTCCTTCTGACTACCTCTTCACCCAAACTGTCCTCCCTTCTATCATCCCCTCTTTCCTTTATCCTTAGCCTTCCCCCTTACTTTCCTGTAGGGTAAGATACCCCATTGAGTGTTCCCTCCTTAAGCCAAATCCAATGAGAGTAAGGTTCCCTCACTCCCTCTCACCTCCTCCCATATAGCCACCCTAAGCACCCATAAAAATATGACTCTGGACAAATTCTAGGACTCTCAAAAAAAACAAAACAAAACAGAAAACACATCTCTCTCAGAAGGCAGCTTGGCAGAAAGGGATCATTGGGGCAGGATGCAAGCCAGACTGAAACCGCAAAACACAGCCAGGCCCCAGGGCTGTAGGAAGGAGCCAAGCCAAGCCAAGCTGCATCCAGTCCACAAGAGAGATCTACAGCCTCCTGCAACTCCACATCTACTAAGGTGTGAAAAATAGGGATTAAAGAAAGGCAACTCTGCAGGAGGGGCTCATCCCCCTGGCCTGCAGGCTGGATCCATGACCAGCCCAGCCTAAAACCTCCATGCAGCCAGGCTTCAGGGTGATCAGGAGGAGAAGATCTAAAGCACCAGGGGAAATCTTCACATCTACTAAGCCAGGGTTAAAGGTCAGTGAAAGTGAGGGAAACTTTCAAGCTAAATTTGGGGGAGGAAAAGCAGTTTGGCCAATCTACCCACAGGGCAAGGAAGCAGTGGGGGAAGGACAGAAACTGCTGTAACCGGCTGATACCCCGCTGGGCTGCTTCAGTATCCCTGGCCTGTGGATCCAGCAGGGGGGCTGAGTCAATTGATCAGGGCCAAGTGCTCTTGCATTGAGCAGCCTGGATCCGGATCGGGTCTTGGGTGGTGGTCCTGGGGAGCGCTCTCCGCAAGCCAAAGCTAGGGGAGGTTGCAACGTCCCCCTAATAGCTCCAGCAGCTGGGAAAACCCCAGCAATTTGGAACAGAGCTTTCCCCCCTGGAAGCAGAGTTTCACAGAGCTAAAAAAAAAA
>JAQQSW010001718.1:0-16422 GCA_028646575.1 Pseudocheirus occidentalis
ATTTGGAGTCAGATGGTCTAGATTCAAATTCTGCCTCAGCTATTTACTCCTAGCATGGTCTTAGAAAATACATTTGACCTCCCAGTGTCCGTTTTCTTATGCAAAAAATAATGAGAAGACTGGACTAGATGGTCTCCAAGACCCTTCCCAGTTCTAAATCTTATGCAAACAATTTACATAATAGAACAGAACAGACAACCTGGAACATATATACACTAGGCATCCATACAGCCATTATGTTTTCTGAGCTAAGAAAGTATTGTATGTGATACATGACTTTTGTACTTTTTTAAACTTCAACAATTTAAAGCAAAAATTCTCACCAAGTCCTTGAATATTCATGACTCTCTATAACTTTACAATCCAACCATACTGGCTTGCTTGCTGTTCATTAAACATAAGACTCCATTCTTCTGCATTTGTACCTTTGTACTGGCTTTCCCCCAAGCCCAGAATGCTCTCCCTCTTCCCTTCTGCCTCTTAGAATACCTAGTTTCCTTCAAGATTCATTTTATGTACTATCTTCAGAAAGAGGCTTTTCCTAGTCTTCACAGACTCTACAGTCTTTCTCCCTAGGATTACTTTCATCTAGTCTGTATGCATCTTGTATGTACCTAATTATTTCAAGGCATCTCCCCACTTGAATGAAAGCTCCTTTAGGGCAGAAACAGCTTTTGTATTTCCTGTTGTTATTTTATCCTGAAGTTTAGCACAGTAGACATATTGATTGATTGAGATGATTGCCCCTGGGAAAAAATCTTAAAGAAAATCATATATAATTTTACAAAAGGTAACTTTATTTTGTATTCACCAGAGCTGCTTAAACCTAATTTAAAATAAACATTGTGAGAATGAAATTTTGAAAATTCAGTATTTTATAATATTAGAAATAAATTTAAAATTTTATCTCTTTTGAGATCAGACTCCCTATTGCACCCAGTCTGGAAGTACAACAGCCTTATGCTCCATTTCACTGTCAATGAACCATGACTTGCTCCATTGCTAAAATAGACTAGTTTGCACTTTCTTTAGGCTGCACCTTTCCCCACCTTGGAGATCACCATATTGGTGGGGAATTTAGTGTAGACAATCATAGTTTTCACTCTACTGCAGCTCAGTGCTCCCAAATATAATTCCCCAGAGTCCCCAGTAGCAGAGATTATAGGTGCCTGCTTCCATGACAGCCAACTGATTGAAATTCTGATAAAGGAAATAAAATAGCCCCTTACTCCAACAACACTATTTTTAAAGTATGCAGTAGGGGGAAGAGGAATGACTGTTTTGTTGACTATTTCAATTCATAAAGCTGTCATAAATTAACATATTTTTTTAGCAAAAGTCTAGGGTAGAGAAATTATCACTCAAACTTATTAAGGAAAAATGGTGGGTTTTGTTTGTTTTGCTTGTCCTATAAAAGCTCACTTAAAGGGAAAACATTTTATTTAAAAATTTAAAGGATAGTTTGGCATTCTGGGGGCTTGTATTGTCTGCCTAGGTTGACAGACCTAAGTGCTTAAGAATCATGACTAGTTTTGCATAAGAAGGGTCTAGCTCAGATAGGGAGCCTGCTTTGAAAGACTCCATCCCTGCCAGGAGTTGGAGAGTTGAGCCTCAGAAGAATCATACTTTTGATGATTTTAAGATTTACCTTTTTGTTTGAAGAGGCAGAGACTTCTGAGAAAGTTACTCAGAAAGGTTCCCAGCTTGGGTGAGGGTGAGACCGAACTGCAGGTTTTCTAGGGGAGTTAGGATACACTGCAGCTTGTACAGGAGCAAGATGGAAAATTTTTGACCTTGTCTGCGGAGAAATAGACATTGCTGAATATCTCCTGCTGTTTCCTGTGCCTGTAACTTACTCTGACTCTGAAGTAGGGGAGATAATACATTAATAGGAAGTTCTAAGATGTTTGTATATCTTATAACAAATATAAATTGCCCTCCCTGTTTTGGAAGCAAAATGGTTTTCTATATGAGATTTAATGTGAACTCAGGTCTTAAACTTTTTTTAAGCTATCTTTCCCCTTTTCCTTTCTTTTTCCTTTTCATCTTTTTAAGCTGGGTATTTTGAAGGGGATTAATAATAATAACAACCAACATTTGCATAGCCCTTACTAATTACCATGTATACTATGAGCTAGGTCTTGTGCTAGTAAGTACCTAAGGAGTTTTTAAACTCAGATTTTCCTGACTCCAAATGTGGTGCCCTTTCCACCTGCCTGATTCGTTTTCTTCCATATTCTCTATAGTGTTTTTGCCTGTTTTGTTTTGTTTTAATGTTTAAGTCATTATTCTACCTGAAATCAAATGTGGGTCTCTCTGTATGCATGCCTGTGTGGAGCATATTTCTCTCTTACCTCAGCTGGGGTTCTAACTTAGTCTCTGACTCTAATTACAGGGTTAGATAGTTGGTTTTTTTGGCTGAGTTTATTCTGTGGCTAGAAACAAGTAAAGAAAAATAAATCCTTCAACTCAAAAGCCTTTCTACAGGTCTAGGTTCCTCTTCTTATCCTAGCTCAAACTAGTGGGATTGTGTCTTGAAGGATGTCTGGAAGATGTGTCCAGTCGTCATGCATCCAATGGCAAATGCTCTTTTCTAAGTCAGTGAGAAAGTATTCATCTTTGGTAAGGAGATAACAGGATGTTAATATTATATTAACACTTTAACACCTTATCTTTAGTAATTAATTATACCTCATTGCTATATTAATTGAGTTTGTGGGGTGTATTCCTCAACATAAATTAACACATTTTCTTGTCATCCTTGGAAAGTTAATTCTTTCAAAATGTTTCATTCTTTCCCTTCCCTCCCCCCTCCCCATTGTCCTTACTTCCCAAGAGAATACAGTTAAATGTTTTTACTTAGGCGTTTTTGTAGGGAATAGCATTATATAGAGATAAAGTAAAGTTGGTAAATAATTACCAGAGATTTCTTCTGTCAGTTTGCTATATATCTAACCTGATTAATACTAGAGGTCTACACCTCAGTATGATGCACTTAGCTTTGAATCATTTTGTAGCTCCTTGTTTATAAACCCCTCCATTTCGAATGCTACCATTTATACAACACTTTAAAAGTAACCAAGTATTTTGTACAGTTGTTCTCATTCAAGTCTCGCAAAAGCCTAGTGAGGCAGGCACCGCTGACAGATTGATCTTATTTTTACAGATGGAGAAACTATAGTTCAGTGAGGTTGTGATTTGCCCAGGATCACATAACTTGTTAGATGTTAGGGATGGGATGTGAATCTTCATCTCTCTGACTTCAAGTCCCAGGTCTTTTACCACAATGTAATATTGCCTTGTGGATAGATAATAATGATATTCAATATCCTTTATGTTTTGTTTTTCTACACCTAATAATTGTTCATTTTGTTTTTGATAAGATGGTCATCTATGCTGTTCATCTTTTATAAAGCCAATCAGGAACATCTCTCCCAAGGACTGATGCTGCGAATACCTTTAAGGATCCAATCACATAGTACAGTGAACTCTGTATTTATTAAACAGTAAACAAAAGCAAAAGGTTCAAGAAACTAAAGCACAATATTCACAACAATATAATGTTAACAACTTATTAGTAAGGTGGTCCCATAGTCTTAAACAAAGCATAGCATTCGGTAAGTCACAATCTCCTCAATCAATGTAGAGTAGTGAAGTAAAGTCTTCTTTCATCTTGACTGAGACTGACTTCCAATTATCCTTAAAGGGTAATCATCTTTAAGTCAATCATCCTTAAGAGTAGAAGAAAGTACAAATACCATCCACCCCTAGGTCATAATGAATCACAATACTATCAGTCAATGCAGAGTACCCTAGTAAAGTCCTTTTTCATCTTAACTAGAGGCTGACTTCCAAACTCCAGGGCTTCTCCTCCATGGGGTGGTCACTCTCAGCTCTTATCTGGACTCACAAATAGGCAGCTCTCTACTCTAAGCCCACCTTGGACTTCCCCTAGTGAACTTTGGGTAAAACACCTGGGCAGTAGATACAAAAAATTCATATTCCTTTAAAAACTGATGACTCCTTAACCTTTCCCTAATCCCACCTTGAATCACCTAATTAGTATATTTGGCACTATTTACTACAGTTTATCTTATATAAACTTAAAACTGTATCCCTCTAAGATCACAGGGTCTTTAAGAAATTTTCCCAGCGGAAAAGAGTAAAAATAAACCTTTGCAAAATTGACATAGACTGTTTGAGTCTGTGAACACATTCCAGATGACTCTACCTAGTACTCTGGTCCTTGAGGGGTCCTTGACACCTCCCCCCAAACTGCATCATTAGGACCTCTTGAAATTGTGCCCTAGAGGGCTTGATATACTGCCTTTTGGAAAGGGCATGCCCATCAGTTTCTCTGTGACTCCATTCACCAATTCTGTTATTCCCCAGAACAAGCCATCTTTCCCTGGCTACCATTCCTCTGAAAGTATTGTTGTTACATTAGAATGTAAACTCTTTATAGATTTCATTGCATTTGTATTTGAATCTCAACTCCTAGTACAATGCTTGACACAAAGAAAATATTTGATAAATGATCTTCATTGTTGATTCCATGATTTTCCCTGTCTGTTGTATAAGAACTCCTCCACAGTGGAGTAGCTCAGTAAATAACCAAATATTCAATTTTATATTAAGATGCCAGATTATTGTCCTGCTTAGTTCTTAACCTCATGTCATAGTCAGGGAGATGATAGTTATTGGCTTAGTGAGGGACCAGTTATACAGGCAGAGGGAGAGGTTTACAGCAGAGAAACTGGAATTTGTCCAAAAGGGGAGAATAGGAAATTTTAGGTAGGAGGAGAGTATGGATGTGAAGAAAAGGCAACCTGCTGCAGACAAACTTTATAAATCTTAAATCAGCTCCAAAATGCAAAGAATCACACTATCACCCCAGGAAATAAAAATTGAGAGCTTTTGGAACCCACTGACTGATTAATACTTTCTTAACTGCTCCTCAAAGTCAAGCTGTCAAACAATTTGGTGATTTTTGATGTCTCACACACACACAAGGGAACAGAGCTGTCTTGCTTTAATTTAAAGGAAAAAATATACTGAACTAAGGCACTGTAGGTATCCTCCTTACTTGTAATTCTCTCCTTTTTCATCTCCATCTTCTGGCTTTCCTGACCTCCTTCAGATGGCAGCTAAAATCTCACTTTCTGAAGAAAAAAAAAGACTTTCCTAATTTCCTTTAATGACTGGGTCTTCTCCCGAATATAACCTTTGTTTATCAAGTATGTATCTGTTTTTTTTACATAGTTGTTTTAAATCTTGCTCTTGCTCTCTCCCTCTCCCTCTTTCTTTCACTCTCTCATTCAGTGATGAAATCCTTGAGAGTAGGAATTATGTTTTGCTTCCTTTGTTTCTATAGCATTTAGTACAGTGACTGACATAAAGTAGGTGAGTTTAATAAATGCTTGTTAATTGGTCTTGACTCAATCCTGAATTAAGGTCCGAAATATTTCTCCAAGTTGACGATAAGATTTTTTTAAAGTAACAATGACTTTAGACTTAGAAATAGAGTTGTACTAAAAGTAAAATTTTCTCCTTTTTTTATCAGAAATAGGCTGTAGAGCAGATTTGATAGAAAACAGTAAGGAGTATCTAATGCACCATGAGCTGAAATAAGAAATTGGACATCTGATAACTAGCAAGAAGATTTATCAGGCAAGTGACTTTACTTCTACATCCCAAATATTGGGTGAGCTCAAGATTTAGGTGGCAGAACCTGGAGAAATCTTGATTTCTTTACAAAATTTTCAAATATGATAAACATATTCATAAGCCACCAGAATATATATATATATATATATATATATATATATATATATATATATATATATCCATGATATGAAAAATAAATTAGGTGGTTCTATAGGAAATGGAGATACCATAGATACCATAAATCAAAACTGCCAGCAAGAAAGCTGTGTTAACAAGATATTGGGTAAATTGACTAACATGTCAGATATTTATGTATTTATCTTATTAATGTATTATGTTATTAGTTCTAACACTTTGTATGTCCACCTCCACCCCCATCACCAATGCATTGCATAGCACAACTTTGTGTGTACAGTGGGTACTTACCAAATTTTTATGAAGAATTTGGGGCCACAACACTTGTTTTTAGGGGAAGAAGAGTGCTCTTTATATGACAATAACAAACTCATGATTTTCCATGGTGTCATTTTCCTCATCTATAAAAGAAAAAGGGGAGAGGGTAGACTGAAAAATAAGGAGAGGAAAACAAGCAAGGCTGGAGAGGTGTAGGAAAATAGGCATACAAATGCATTTTGGTGGAGCCGTGAGATGGCCCAACAATTTTTAGGACAATTTGGAATCATATTCAAAGGGATATTAAACTCTGCATACTCTATGACCCAGAAATACCACTATTAAGTTTGTACCTCAAAAAGATGAATGAAAAAGGAAAAGGAAAAGATTCCATACATAGAAAATATTTATTGCAGATCTTTTTGTTGTAGCAAAGAATTGGAAACAGAAGAATTACCCAACCATTAGATAATGTGATGAAATACTCTTCTGCTATGAGAAATGATGAAGTGGATGGTTTCAGAAGAATCTGGAAAGACTTATATGAGCTCATTCAAAATGAAATGAATAGAACTAGGAGAACATTGTATATAGAAACAATAATATTGTAATGACAATCAATTGTGAAGGAATTAAATACTCTGAACAATATATTAAAAATAACAGTTCCAAAGGACTCATGATAAAAATGCTATCCACTTTCAAAAAGGGAACTAATGAAAAAAGTATATATTCTTTATTTTTATTTTCATTGCTTTTTTTCCCTTTGGCAACATGGCTCTTGCGGAAATATGTTTTACATGACTTCTCAAACATACTGGGTATCATGTTTCTTGCCTTCTTAGTGGCACTTAAATGGGAAGGAATGAAGAGTGTTTATTTAGAACTGAAAATATTTTTAACTAAAACATAATTTTTAAAAATGAGAGGATTTGAATATGTGCTCTCTGAGGTCTCTTCTAGTTCTAGATCCATGGTCCTTTGATCTCCAAAGTCACTTAAAGCTTTTAATCACAAAATCTCAGAATTTTTAGGAAGCTCAGAGTCCACTAAGTCAAATCCACACCTGAGTTAGAATTCCTAAACAAGAATCTCACTATCTAAATGTTTACTGAATAGCTTGTTTCATTGTACATTGGGAAGCATATACTTCTACTCTCTGATTCACCACCTTTCATTTTCATGTGAGGACATTAGGTCTATGATTTATATAAGTAGCAGAGTCCATCCATGGGGATTCTTATGTCTAGCCAGTTTAATTCAGAGTAGAAGCAAAAGTCTTTGTTGGTAGATTGTGGTTATCCTGTGAAAAACAGATTCAGTGTTTTCATTCCTTCAAAGTACTCTTTCTTTTAGAGTGCTGCCATGTTTCTCATCATCCAGTTCTACAACCTCAAAGTCATCATTGGCATACTTTGTAATGTGAGTAGATAGACATTGTGCAGAAAATTGAGGTTTCAAAGAGAAGGGAGAGGACCTAGATCTGGAGAGACGGGACATGTGCTTGAAAGAGAATTCTTGCAAAAGAGTTCTTATACTTTGCTCTGACTCATCCCATCCCTCAAGTTCAAATAAGGGGTGTACTGCATCAGGTTTGAACGAGAACGTTTTAAAAAAATAGTGTAACCATTTATTCCCTCAGAAATCCACAAAGCTACAAATTAGGGCTGAATTCATTACTTTTTGATTGCCTAGGTTTAAGAAAGTGGTAGAAAGAAAAAAGAGGGGGAGGAGCCAAGAGAGTGGAGAAAAAGAAGGAACTTGTTTGAGTCCCTGCTCCAACTACTTCCAATGCTTGTAAAAAAAAATATATATATAACCCTATATTACAATACTACTATAAATTACTATATTACTATTTATTACAATATTGCTATATAGATATAGATGTAGATGTAGATGTACATGTACATGTAGATGAAGATGTAGATGTAGGTGTACATGTAGGTGTAGGTGTAGGTGTAGATGTAGATGTAGATATAGATGTAGTTGTAGATATAGATACAGATACAGACATAGATATAGATATAGATATATAGATATAGATATAGATATAGATATAGATATAGATATAGATATAGATATAGATATAGATATAGATATAGATATAGATATAGATGGATATGGATATGGATATGGATATAGATATAGATATAGATAGTAAACAAATTTTAGAGCTACAGAACACACAAAGTGACAGGAAGAAACAAATCTACCACTGAAGGCAGCCTGGCAGGCTGACAGGAAGGGTCTATCACACTGAATAGGGATCCAAGCACATTCCCATGTGCTGGCCCAGACAAGAAGCACAGACCCACAAGAGCAGACTTCAGGAGAGTGAATCACCTGCAACTGGGGTGATTTCTAGAATTCTCAACCCATAAATGCCAAAGAGAAACTAAAAGGTCAGTGGAGAACCCAGTCAATCCAGGGTGAGAGTAGAGTGTGGTCTGGCTGCTACCACTTGGGCAAGAAGTAGAGAAGGTGGCATGGGTGGTACAGCTGCTGCCACTTCTCTGCCTCCAGAGCTCTTGTCCTACAGATCATAGGGGGACCAAGTGACCATTTAGAGGGTAATCACTCTTGCTTTGACCTGCTTGGATCTGGGCCACATTCTTGGGTGGTGGTCCTGGGGTGAGGAATGTCAGTGTGCTAGAGCTTGTGGTGGCTGTAGAGAGGGCACCCTCCTCATAACTCCAACAGCTCTGGCAGCAGCTGCCCAAACCCCAGCAATTTGAGACACAGCTATCTCTACTCTGGAAGCAGAGTTCTACCATGGCAAAGAGCACAAAAGTCAAGGAATTGGCTGTCAAGATGAACAAACAGAGGAAGCACAATCATACTATAGAATCCTATTTTTGGGGACAAAGAGGATGAAAACATAGAAACAGAAGAAGACAACAATGTCAAAACTCTTACATCAAAAGCTTCCAAGAAAAATACAAATTGATTGAAGGGAAAAGAGGAGCTGAAGAAGGATTTTCAAAATCAAGTCAGAGAAGTGGAGGAAAAATTGGGAAGAGAAATGAAAATGATAGAAGAAAATCATCAAAAGCAAGTCAACAGCCTGACTGAAGAAAATAATACCTTAAAAATTGACTAACTCAAATGGCAAAAGAGGCCTGAAAAGCTAATGAAGAGAAGAATCCCTTAAAATCTGAATTTACCAGATCGAAAAGAAATTTCTAAAATTCACTGAAAAGAACAATTTCTTCAAAATTACATTGGAGCAAATAGAAGCTAATGAGTTTATGAGAACTCAAGATACTTTTAAACAGATCCAAACAAATGAAAAAAATAGAAGACAATGTGAAATATCTCATTGTAAAAACTACTGACATAGAATATAGATCCAGGAGAGATAATTTAAAAATTATTGGACTACCTGAAAGCCATGATGAAAAAAAGAGCCTAGAAATTATCCTTTAAGAAATTCTCTAGGAAAATTTCCCTGATACTCTAGAACCAGAGGGAAAAATAGACATTGAAAGGATTCACTGGTCACCTCTTGAAAAAGATCCAAAAAAGAAAACTCCTAGGAATACCATAGCCAAATTCCAGAGTTCACAGGTCAAGGAGAAAATAATACAAGCAGTCAGGTAGAAACAATTTGAGTATTGTGGAAATGCAATCAGGATAACAGAAGATCTAGCAGCTTCTACACTAAGAGATTGAAGGCCTTGGAATATGGTATTCAGGAGGTCAAAGGAGCTAGGATTAAAGTCAAGAATCACCTATCCAGCAAAACTGAGTATAATGCTTGAGGGAAAAATATGGCTTTTCAATGAAATAGAGGACTTTCAAGCATTCTTGATGAAAAAAAACAGAGATTAACAAAAAAATTGACTTTCAAAGAGAAGAAGCAAGAGAAGCATGAAAAAGTTAAACAGGAAAAATAAATCATAAGGAATTTATTAAAGTTGAACTTATATTCCCACATTGAAAAAATGGTCATTGTAACTCTTGAGCCTTTTCTTAGTATGAGGATATTTGAAGGGTGTGTGTGTGTGTGTGTATGTGTGTGTATAGGAGGGTGTATGTGCTCATAAATATTTATGTGAATGTGTGTATATGTATACATAGACAGAGGGCACAGGATCAGTTGAATATGAAGGGGTGATATATAAAAAATAAAATTAAAGGGTGAGAGAGGAATATATTGAGAGAAGAAGAAAGGGAGAGATAGATTAAGGTAAATTATATCATATAAAAGAGGCAAGAGAAAACTGTTACAATGGAGAGGAAGAGCAGGAAGGTGAATGGGAATGGGTCAACCTTACTCTCATTTAATTTGGTTTAAGTAGGGAATAACATATATACCCAGTTGTATGTCTTACCCTACAAGAAAGTATGGGGGAAGGGGATAAGACGGGGGATGATAGAAGGGAGGGCAGATTGGGGAAGAGGGTGGTTAGAAGTAAACACTTGAAAAGGGACAGGATCAAAGTAGAAAATAGAATAAGTGGGGGACAGGATAGGATGGAGGGAAATATACTTAGTCTTTCACAATACAACTACTTTGGAAATGTTTTGTGTAACTACACATATGCAACCTATACTAAATTGCTTATCTTCCTGGGGGAGGGGACTGAGGAGGGAAGAAGAAAAAGCATCTGGAAATCAAAGCTGTAAAAACAAATGTTTTTTTTACATGCAACTGGGAAATAAGATATATAGGCACTAGGGTATTGTAACAGTAATCAGTTTAGCAGATACTTAGCACTTAGTAACTTAGGGCTAAGTATGGAAGGTGTGAGCCCTGGTCCCTGTTGAGAGGGCATGAACTCCCCTGATGACATGGCAGAAGGAGATTGGCTGAGACAGGAGGCCAGTGTGTGTATATAAAGATAAATTTCAGAAAGAGACAGAATTGGAATTTTCCTGTTGAAGGAAACAGGATTATCTCAGCATCTGGGACCTGGGCTGCTAGACTGAAGTGAGTTAGAGTTTTCCTGAGAGAGAGAGAGAGCGTTTCTCTGCCAGCATCTGGAAGCTGATTGAGAAAAGAGATGGAGTTTTCCTGAAACCGGAATCTGTTAAAGGCCACCCAGAAGGCCAATATTCCTTCTGGGTCCTAGTGCCAGCTAAACTATTAGAGGTCTGAAGAAGAATGACCAGGATAAGACTTTATTTGTTCATGGCCTGGCTGATCCTTGAGTTCAGGCAAGAGAAGTGGTAAAGGGTTTGAGATGTGCTGGACCCTGTGAACTTCAGTGTGTACCAGGGATTGCCCTGAGGACTGGACAAGGACCTGGAAGCAGTCTATCTCTGAGGACTGGAGGAGAACCTGGCAGCTGTCTGCTTCTGAATCCAGGTGACTGTTTGGTTGATTCAGGAGGGAGCTGGGACCATGGAAGGGGATCCAGGGAATCAGAGAGACCACTCAGAGTCAAGATGAAGAAAAAGCCTCCCCTTGGATGAAACTGAGGATTTCTGGACACTGAGGATTGTTGGATTTGTGTGATTGTCTAATGATTGATTGAGTTCATATATGGTTGCCCCATGAGTGGAAGTTTGATTACTGCACTGGGAATTGATTGAATGATTAAGTATTGATTTTTCCCATTAGTGGATGATTGGTTTATATTATTATGAATTGATTTAATGATTATTGATTTGCCCCATGAGTGGAAGACCAATTATTGTGAATTTATTGAATGGTTGCTTTGATTTGTAATGGAATAAACAGAGTGTTCACTATTACTGTGTAACCCAAAACTTGAAAGCTGTTCACAGTTGCATTGTTTTGGGAATCTGCAGGTGCATGGCGTTGCAGGTATAGAAATCCATCTTGCCCTATTAGAAAGTTGAGAGGAGGGATGAGGTAGGACATAAGAGAGAGAATATTGGGGGAAGGGGTATTCAGTAGACTTCCTCTCTTGGGGTGTGTAGTAGGGGAAAGACTGAGAAAATTTGTAACTCAAAATCTTGTAGAAATGCATTTCGAAAACTAAAAATAAATAAATAAATTGAGAAAAAAGCAAAGTGATGGAAAAATGTTAAAGATGCAGATTAAACTTAAAAGTATGCCATGTATTTTTCTCCCTTCCTCCTCTCTCCAAACCCCAACAAACTATAAATCATTTACCAGAACACTGTTGAGTTTCTTTGTCCTTTTCAAGAATGTCACTACCCTGAAAATGAACCTGAGTTTACAGTTTCACAAACTTAAATATTTTGATAAAAATGTTTCTATTTATCTAATAGTGATTATTTGTTTATTATCCACCTATAATGTTGTTTTTCATGAAGTTTCACTGGAATCAATTGTTGACCCCTTTCTTTTCAAGATTTTTATTGATAAATTCTATAAAAAAACATAGAGGGCATGTCTATTGACTTTCTAAATTACAGGAAATTCACTTAACTGTACTATGATCTTGCTTACATTTCCCTGTCTTTACACTATAAAAATATAAGTTATTTGTAAAATGCCTTCAGGAAATCCAAGTTTATTATGTCTTCAAAAGTCTCCTGTTATGCCTATCTAGAAGCTTAGGTAGATATGATTTCATTGGCATAAGGTGCTCCTGGATGAGAAAAGTCCTTATACCAATACAGGTTGTCACCTTTTCTTCACTTTACAATCTTAATAAGGTCCACTGATGAGTAAAGTGACTTAATTCTCCAAGTTTAAAGAGTTAGTTTTTGTCAGAATTAGGCCCTGGACCCAAGTCTTCCCGTCTCCAAAGTTGGCTCTGTATCTACTATTCCACATGCTACTTCTCCTCTTAATAAAGTTACTATAAAAGGATATTAAATTCATATGTTTTTGGTGAATTTATACTATTTCTTAGTCATCATTATTTCTTTTCTTAAAATTCCATGAGTGGGGGCAGCTAGCTTGTAGTACAGTGCAGCAGCCTTGTAGTCTGGAGGATGTGACTACAAATCTGCCATCAGATACTGACTAGCTACGTGACCCTAAAAATCTTGCTTAACCTCAATTGTCTCCAAAAGGAAAAAAAAGGAAAAAGAAAAAAGAGAAAATTTCATGAGTTTTAAGAATAAGTTAATTCCTCCCCCCCAAGGGTTTAAACTCAAACTCACCTGCCTGTGGTTTGAGGAATTTATTTTCTTTCCTTTCTGGAAAATTTGAAAACCATTACCGTATCTCTGACACTGCAATGTTTATTCTCTAGTCTTCTACTTTTCATTTTTTTTTTTAGCCAACACATCTATAATTTGAAATACAACTATTATTAAATGCTTTAGCTACAACTTCCAGATTTTTCTGATCATAAATGATTTAGTCTATTGGTTTTGCAGCCAGTCCAGTCTAAGTTAAACTGCTGGGAAGTAAGCAAAAATCCCTCCTTCCCCCTGGAAAACAACAACAGCGAAAACAACAGAGAAACAACCCTTATATCTCTTTTGGACAGACAGAATATGTCTGCTTAAAGCTATATCTTGTTAAGAATAGATACAAGAGAAAGATACTATTTCTATATTTTGCCATATTGAGAAAAAATAGCTTTCTCATAAACATAATTTTCCTTTTTGTCTAATAATATGGTTTATGCCAGAGTATCTGTCATGAAACGTGAATATACTTTTTTCTTAACTTCAAGGGAATTTTAAACTTTCATTCTTTCTAATTGTTTTGACTTATCACTATGGAAATTGTTTCAATTTCGATACTCACATCTCATTCATAGCTTTACTTGCTTCTGTCCATCCAATCAGAAGATGTAAAGGTGAAACAAAAATCTCCTCCAATAGCATTCCTCGAGAGAGCTCAAAATCCTAGCCATCTCTTCATTTACCATCACATGATCTGCCTGGTTTCCATTCAACTATCATCATCTTGCTCTTGTGTCAGGTACCCTCTGATACCCCTCCCCCTATAATTTTTAGCTTCCTTTTGTGCATTACCTCCTTCCCCACCACAAATATGATTGTAAGGTCTTTGGGGGCAATGACTACCTTTTGCACTCGTATTTATATCCTCTGTTTTTAGTACAGTGCATGGCAAGTAGTAGGCATTTAATAAATGCTCATGGTGTGTCTACCATCCTGTCCTTAATATTTGTATTTCTCCTAATAGGACCAGTGTTTCCCTGATGCAAATTATTTCCTCCTACTCACATGGTAGAGAGGATTTATGTAAAAGGAGACAAAGTTGCCAATGGACCTGATTATCCTCCGTTTCTTGAATGCTGTTTCCTGATATCATAAGGGCATAAAAAATCCCAATCAAAGTAATCTAGTCCCCTTAGACTTAGTGGTTTTGTGATTACCATTCAAGTCACCACATTCTTACACATATGCTGTCCTGATAATCAGAAACATGTCCATACATCCTGAAAAATCTAAGTGCCATTATATCTCTATTACAGGGACTTATTATGTTAAGGCATAATATTCAATGACTGTTCTAATATTGTGTCCAAACTAATAGACTGCCTCTGCTGCTTGTCTCTAAGTAATTATCAATATGTTGTATTTAATTCCATATAAAATAGTTAATCTAAGTTATGAAATCTTAGTGCTCACTAGCATCACAATTATGTTTACCCTATGCTTTATTAAGAATTTAAAAATCCATTTAAATATTATTAAACACTGTTAATCATTATTAGATGTCTCTGGCCTGTTCATTTGCTAATGAATTAATATATAATATTTTTGTAAAATAATTATTGTATGTAAGTAAATTTCTTCTTATTAATATTATTGTTTTGCCAGAAGAAAACTTCATTTATTGTTTAAATGACCAGACCTTGAAAATGATGGAAAAAGAAGGCAAAATATGATTTAATCTTCTAAAGAAAAAAAAGGTTTTCTTAGTGGGTGAAGCCAAGATGACAGCATGGAAGCAGGAAAACTCTGCAGCTAAAACATAGCCACTTCAAATACCCATAAAATTGACTCTAAACAAATTTTAGGGCTCAAGAGTTCATGAAAGTACAGAAAAACACATCTCCTACTGAAGGCAGCTCAGCAGGTGGGACAGGAAGTGCCTAGAGCCTTTTGGGAGTCAAAACCAGCCTGGGCCAGAAGCCACAGCTTAGCCTGGGGTGTCCAGGACAAGCCGCAGCTTAAGCCTTCAAGAGAGTGGATCAGTGGCAGCCGTGGCCATTTCCAGAATTATCAAGCCATATGAAATAAGGACTAAGTCAAAATTTAGTGGAACTTGCCTAAATTTGGGGGAGAGTATGCAGCTGAACTGCCCCCAGGGCAAGGAAGCAGCATAAGTGGCACAGCTGTCTCTGTATGATTGCTTCAGAGATGGAAACCTTCAGATTTAAGGGGGATGCCAAGTGATCATTCAGGGGCTAAATGCTTTTGCATTTAACCAGCCTGGATCAGAATCACGGTTTGGGTGGTGGTCCTAGGGTGTGTTTTCAGTGAGCCAAAGCTGGTGGGGGCTGCAGCAGCCCCCTAATAGCTCCAGAACCTGAGAAAAAAGCAGATATTTGGGACAGAGATTTCCCCTCTGGAAGCAAAGTTCCACAGAGCTAAAAAGTGAAGTAATTCATTGGCAACATGAGCGGGCAAAGGAAGCAAAGTAAGAACAGCAATCCAACTTTATAATCCTTTTTGGGGGACAAGAAAGATAAAAGCATAAAAGGAGGAAGACAACACCAGAACTCCTGCAACAAAAGCTTCCAATAAAAGCATAGACTGATTATAATCCATACATCACCTTAAGAAGGATTTTGAAAACCAAGTAAGAGAAGTGGAGGAAAAATTGGGAAGAGAAATGAGAATGATGCAAGAAAACCATGAAAAGAGAGTCCACAACCTGAATGATGAAAATAACATCTTAAAAATGGATTAACTCAAATGGCAAAAGAGGCCCAAAAAGTCAATGAGGAGAAGAATGCCTTAAAAAGTCAAATTTGTCAGATGGAAAAAGAATCTCAAAAAGATTCTGAAGAGAATAATTCCTTCAGAATTAGAATGGAGTAAATGGAAGCAAATGACTTTATGAGAAATCCAGATACTATTAAACAGATCCAAACAAATGAAAAAAATAGCAGGCAATGTGAAATATCTCCTTGACAAAACCACTGACCTGAAAAATAAATACAGGAGACATAGTTTAACAATTATTGGACTACCTGAAAGCCATGATCAAAAAAAGAACCTAGAAAGCTTCCTTCACGAAATTCTCAAGGAAAATTTCCCTAATACTTTAGAAACAGTGGGCAAAATAGAACTTGAAAGAATTCATTGATCACCTCTTGAAAAAGATCCCCAAAAGAAAACTCCTGGGAATGTTATAGCCAGGCTCTGTAGCCCCCAGATCAAGAAGAAAATATTACAAGCTGCCAAGAAGAAACAATTTGAATACTGCTGAAACACTATTAGGATCTTGCAGGTTCTACATTAATGGATCAAAGGACCTGGTATATG
>JAQQSW010001719.1:0-16422 GCA_028646575.1 Pseudocheirus occidentalis
AATCACACATCCACAGCCTGTATTGAAGTGAGTGTCCTTCCAGTGGGAGTGGGTGACAAGGGAGGAATTGAAAGAATCTAGAATTTAAAGTTCTGTAATACCTGTAACTAGGAATTAAGAGATACAGGGGCTGGGATAGGGAGACCCTTCCTACCCTACCAGAAAATAGGAGAGCAGAGCAGGGGAGGGGCTTTACAGTGGGATTGCTGTTTTAGGGTTGGGGCAGGGGCGAGACGGGGAGAAAATTTGTAATTCAAAAATGTAATGAAAATGAATAATGTAAACAAGAAAACAAATTTTAAAAAAAGAAATAAAAAAAAATTCAAAAGATAAAAAAAAACTGTGCATACCCTTTTACCCAACTGTATCACTACTTTGTCTGTATCTCAAAGAGCTTGAATAAAAAGGAAAGGGATCTATATGTACAAAAATATTTATAGCAGTTCTTTTTGTGGTGGCAAAGATTTGGAAGTTGAGGGGATGCCTATCACTTAGTGAATGGCTGAACTAGTTGTGGAATATGATTCAAATGAATTACTGTTGTGCTGCAAGAAATGATGAGCAGGTTGCTTTTAGAAAAACCTGAAAAGATTTACATGAACTTGATGCAAAGTGAAGGGAACAGAATCAGGAGAACATTGTACACAGTAACAGCAATATTGTATCAATGATCAACAGTGAAAGACTTGGTTGCTCTGATCAATAAAATGATCCAAGACAATTTCAAAAGACTCATGATAAAAATTGTTATCCACTGAGAGAGTGAGAGAGAAAGAGAGAGAGAGAGAGAGAGAGAGAGAGAGAGAGAGAGAGAGAGAGAGAGAGAGAGATCTGAAATCTGAGGGCAGATTGGAACATATACTTTCACCTTATTTTTCTTGTCCTTTTTTGCAATGTGATTAATATGGAAATATATTTTGCATGACTTAACATGTTTAATTAGTATCATATTTCTTGTTTTCTCAATGGGTGAGGAAGGCACTACAGGGAGGGAGAGAATACAGACTCAAATTTTAGATATTAGTGTATATAAAAAGTAACCAGTCTAGTTCCAGTATGTAATATTTGTTGAATTCTCAAGGAAATTTAACATCTATATTTGTGATATGAGAATTTATCGTCTCTTTTTATATCACCCTGATTTTTCTAAGAATCTCTTCTTTTCCTCTCCCCCCAAATCATACTTTTAGAGACAAAGAGAGAAAAAGAAAAATCAGCACAACTGATTAATACATATAAAAAATCTGAAGATATTTGCTATGTCAAACCCTTGTGGACCTCCCACCTCTACAAACAGATAAGTTGAGACTGTCTTCTCCTGTCTCTTCTTTTGAGTCATGCTTGTTCTTTATAACTTCACAGCATTCACTTTGAGTTGTTTTGTATGTGGCTATTCCTCCCACTTACATTGTTGCAGTTATTGTGAATATTGTTTTCTTGGCTTTGTTACTTTATTCTGCATCAGTTCATGTAACTGTTTCCATACTTCCCTGAATTCATTACATATATAATTTCTTAGAGTTCTACAATATTCCATTACTTTAATGTATCACAGTTATTTTGGACAATGGTTCCACGTGGTTTGTATTTCTTCTGCTAGGTCTCTATATTTTGAAAGGTTTTTGTTCCATGTAATTCCAACATTATAAGTAATTTCTATGGTGTCATCTATCAAGATTTTAGAAGAATTTTTATGGATAAATATTATATTGGGGCAATACTGAGTAATAGTGATAATGAAATGCTTCCTTTACAGACTGTTGAATTTTCAATATTCTGTTACAATAATAATAACTATTCTTTCATCTTTTATATCATCATTAATATCTCATAATACTCATTCTTTTTGATGTGATTCAGAGAAAAATGATCCTGGGACAAATGATTATTATACTATTATTTTTTTAATAATAGGGGAGCTTGTATTTTACCCTAGAGTCAAAATGGAGCCCCTAGAGTAGAGGTGGGGAACCTGCAGTCTCAAGGCCACATGTGGCCCTCTAGGTCTTCAATCGTTGCCTTTTGATTGAGGCAAAGTTTCAAAGTTTTACAGAACAAATCCTTTTATTAAGGGGATTTGTTCTGTGAAGTTTGGATTCAGTAAAAGGGTCACACTTGAGGACCTAGAGGGCCACATGTGGTCTTGAGACTGTGGGTTCTCTACCCTTGCCCTAGAGGTTCTTCATTTGGTACTAGACGCAATCAGCCCTGTGCTTTAGGAATATTCCTTTGGCAGCTGTGCAGGGAATGAGAGGAGGGAGGCTAGAAGCAGAGAGACCTAGCAGGAGCCTATTGTAATAGTTCAGACAAGACATGACCTTTGGGGCCCCATTCCTTCCCTGAATTCCAATGATATTTTTATTTTCACCAGAAAAAAATTTATTAGAACAAACAGTGCAAAAGGAACCTCTGCCTGGGAACTAATTATGTCCTTCATTCCTAATGCTAATTGGTTCTCTCATCTCTGAGGGTGCCCAACTTGGGGCAAATAAGATGGTCTGTAAATTCTTAGTCTGGGAGATGTCAGGGGTAGTTCACATAAAGTAAGAGCCATCCTGACTGTTATATCCCTCTGGGTCCCTTAGCCTCATCTTGTCTCCAGAATGGTATGTGTCTTGCTCCCCAAGGGCATCTGGATAGAGGTTCTGGCTGTGACCCTGTTGGTACTAACTTCCCAGGTGGCTGCAAGCAGACATGCCCCAGGTACGTACAGAACAGCAGCTTCCCAAAGAGCAGAGGCAGGGCCCAAGAGGTGTACTCTTCTCTCTAGGCCAGGACTTGGGCCAGGCTGGTCCTCAGCTAGATGGGCTATAGGTGAAACTGGTTTTCAGGCTCCCCTTCCAAGTAACTCTACTTTTGGCCTTTGCTTCCTTTCCCCCTTTTTCTTAGAGCTCAGGGACTTCTTAAATTCTCCCTCCCCAGGTCTCCTCCCCAAGAAGTTGAGGGCTCCAGTCAGTTAATCACCAGAGTTATCAAATACCTACTATCTGCCAAGCACAGTGCTAATGATAGGACAGAAGCAAAGGCAAAAGCCAGTCAGTCACCCGCTCTTGGGAGCTTAATGAGGGAGACAACACACAACAAATTCTTTACAAACAAGATATATACAGGAAAAATGGGACAAAATCAACAGAGGGAAGGTGCTAACATTAAGGGGGATCAGAAAAAGTTGGGAAGGTGAGATCTGAGCTGATACTTGAAGTAAGTCAGTGAAGTAAGAAGGCAGAGGTGAGGAGGAGGAGTGTTCTGAGCATGGGGGACAGTCAGAGAGTGCCCAGAGTAGAAAGATGGAGCAACCTATGGCAGGAAGAACAAGAAGGCCAGTGTCTGGATAGCAGAGTCCTGGGGGCCTGGGAACATGAGAGGATTTTATATTTGATCCTGAAGGTGACAGGGAGTCACTGGAGCTTTCTGAGTAGGAGATGAGGTAGTTAGACCTGCTAAGGTCTTTCACCACCATCTATACTTCTCTGTCCCACTAAATACCTTCACAGAGTCTGTCTAAACTTCTGGAAATGTTTTAATTTGGGTGTTATTGGGGGATCAGTGGGATTACTTTCATGGAATAATTTCCCAGGTGTGATTCCAAGGCCAAAAGTGAAGCTGGAACATTTGGGACCATCTCTTGTTTTTGTTAATATCATCATGGTGGAGCAGGGGAAGGTCTCCTCATTCATTTCTTAGAGTTAGGTTAGAGGCAGATACTGGGATGGAAAGACCAAGGGGATTGAAGCAGGCTGGCTTTTCTATTATCATTATAATTCCTTGCTAATGGACTGAAAAGAAGAGGTGTAGGCCCAATATTCCCCAACCCCACTCCTCTGTATCAGGCAGGGCTTGTGCTTGCACTCTCTGTCCCCCATCTTTCTGTGTCATCTCTGGTCTCCTCACGGCTGCTGCTCTCCCTGAAGCCCAGACCTGGATCAAAGGGCCTCTTCCATGACACATCAGGGGAGTGAGATCCTTTGCTCCTGGCAAGGAGAGAGCGCTCCAGGATGGGACACAATCCTTTTTTTTTTTTAGAGAGTATAAGTATTGTAGGGGAGCAGATAAAAGCCCCTCTGATGCCATCCATATTATTGTCCCTGCAGCTTGACCAGACACCTGGCCTGGCCAATCACAGCTTTTCTGTGATCCTGCTCTAGAGCTGTCCTACAGGAATCTGTTCCCCTTTTGAGCTCTGTCACCTGCACTGCCTCTGGGGGGAGAGCATGCCATGGGTAACACCCATTCTCCAGGGCTGGGCAAGAGAGAGGCCTTCTAGAGACGGTCTGTCAGGGCATGAGTAAGTGAAACCCAGAGAAGGGGGATCTCCCAGTCCTAGCAGGGCAATTGCAGCTTAAACCCCCTGACAACTCCAGTATCATCCTACTATCAGCCAGGGGTGAACTGAGCAGGTGCTGTCCCCATGTGGACAATCATCCAAACTACACATTATTGAAGCAGCCTCCCAGCTAAAAGTTATTTAATCTTTTATTTAGCACTTACTATGGGTCAGGCACTGTATTAACTGTGATGAATACAAAGAAATATAAAAGTCCCTGGGGATGACAATATGAAAATGACTGTGCACAAACACGTAAGATTGAGGATAATTTAACAATAACCATCAGAGAGAAGGAATTAGAATGAAAGGGGACTGGGAAAGGCTTCCTAGAAGATGGGATTTTAGTTAGGACTTGGAGGAAGCCAGGGAATCCACGAGTCAGGGATGAGGAGGGAGAGCATTCCAGACATGGGGAAGGCCAGAGGAAATGCCCAGAGCTGAGAGATGGAGGGTCTAGTGGGGGGACAGCAGGGAAGTCAGTGTTACTGGATCACTGAGCACATGGTGGTGGTGGTGGGTAGAGGGGAGTCAGGGGTAAGGAGACTCAAAAAGTAGGAGAGGCCAACATGTGTAGGGTCTAGAAGGCCAAACGGTATTTTTAAATTTGATGCTGGAGGTGACAGGGAGCCATGGGAGTTTATTGAGCAGGTGGTTAACATGGTCAGATCTGTGCTTTAGAAAGATTCATTTGACAGCTGAAGGAAGGATGGACTAGAATGGGGAGAGACCGGAGGCAGGCAGCATGTTATTGCAATGGTACAGGTAGAAGGTGCTGAGGGGCTGCATCAGGACCATGGCAGGGTCAGAGCAGAAAATGGGGTATATTAAAGATATTACAATGGTAAAATTGTGAGGTTTTGATAAGAGATACAATATGAATGATGGCAGTGATAATAACAATGAGATTGTGAGCCGAGGTGATTGGGGTGGGGGGGTGCCTCACCAGTAAGAGGGAGAGAATCCACCTCTGTAGGAGAATGACCACAGAAAAGAAAAGGAACAAAGAGGAACTAAAGAATTGTTCATAGACTTTGGCTTAGGCTGAGGTTTCATGTGGGCAGAAGTGGAAAAGAAGGCTAGAAAGGGAAAGGGGAGCAGAGATGGAGAAGGCCTTGATTTCTAAGCAAAAGAAGTTGCTCTTTAAACAGCCGTAGAGAGTCAGGGGTTGATCTGGGAGCTTTGGAAAAGAAAAGATTTCAAATCACAGAGACCAGTTAGGAGGCCCCTACTGATGCTGGACCTTGACCCATCATGCCCAGCCTGTGGAGCTGAGCAGAGAGCCATGTGGTAGACTGTCATCCTGGCAGGAAGGACTGGGCTGAGGAGGGCAGTCAAAGGTATGGGAATGGACTCAGGAGTTATCAGCACAGCAGCTCAAGGCGTCAGAGAACTAAAAGAGGGTCAGAGGTTCCAGATGTGTCCAAGATTCAAAAGTACAATGTCAAGAATTTGTTTGCTAGAACACATTTTCCCACTTTCAGATCCTGAATTTACCAAGAAGACAGGCAAATGTTTAAGAAATGAGGAGGCTAAAGAGGTTTGAGGTCATTCCAAGGGGCTCAGTTCTAATCTGACTCACTTGAATTGGTAACCACATTGGTATCATTCTGTTCCCCAATATCTTAGGCTAAGGTTTCCTGCTTCACCCTAATCTCTTATTCTTCTGAAGGAGCTTTGACTGTGGGTGATTCCCTTAAACAGTTTCCTTATATGCACATTATCCCAGGATTTGCACTTCAGAGAAAATCTAGGTCAACTCTCTTATCTTACAGATGAGGAAACTGAGGCTCCCAAATTAGTGACAGCCAAGGTGACACAGAAGTAATCACCAAGGTAATGTAGTTGGTATGGTAATCTGCCATATTAGTGTGGGTGAGGATATTTGGGGATTAAAGGTTTTTAGCTGAGTGGTCATGGTGTGATTGGAAAAGCTGGAGCAGAGAGGAGACACTGGAAAGGAAGAATCAGTAAGGTTTACTGACTTGTCTGTGGGTAAGGGAAAGAGAGAGACCTGAATCCCAAATTTCTCCAGGTTTTTAGAACTGGTGTAAGACAGAATGGTGGTCCATTATTAAAAAATCAGAAAGTCAGAAGGAAGATTTCATTTCAAGATGACAACTTTTACATTTTTGCTTCAGGTGCTTGAGAACATCCAGGTGGAGATGCTTGATGGGGAGTTGGAAACATAGGAAATGAGACTAAGAAAGGGTTGGCCAAAATCAAGATTTAGAAGGTATCTGTAAAGAGGGAGAAATTAATGGGTGAGAGTGAATAGATGTTTGTGTGTGTGTGTGTGTGTGTGTGTGTGTGTGTGTGTGTGTGCATGTGTACGAGAGAGAGAGAGAGGGAGGGAGGGAGAGAGAGAGAGAGAGAGAGAGAGAGAGAGAGAGAGAGAGAGGAGAATAGAGAGTGATGACTTTGGTCATAAATACGTTTAGTGATTGAGAGGAAGAAGAGGAATCAGGCAATGATTGGAAAGGTAAGAAGAAAGTGAGAATGATCAGGTGTCACAGAAGTTGGGGGGGAAGATTTCAAAGAGGTGACTATCAGTGTCAAAGGTTGCAGTGACTGAAGAATGAATTTGGAAACAAAATTATTATAATTTGTGGAAGGAGGTAAATACAGGGACCACTGAGACTAATGTTTTAACAAACATCCTGCTTCTCAAAACCAAAAATTATACTCTAGGGTCCTGCTCTCTCGATTGGTGACTAAACCCTCAGTGATTGTGTTGTTCAGAAATTTCAGTTGTGTTTGACTCTTCATGACCCTCTTTGGGGTTTTCTTGGCAAAGATACCTAAGTGATTTCCCATTTCTTTCTCCAGCTTATGTAGAAGCATTTAGAAGGAATACACATAAACAGAGGTGTGGGTATAAGTTGACTTTGATGTGATGATACAAAAATTAATTAAAAGGTGAAAAAAGTATTATGCTGGAAGAAAGTGAAAGGAAGAGTCAGAAAAGGGTAAGTTACACAGCATGAAGAGGTGCAAAGACCTATTATAGCCGAAGGAAAGAGGGGAGGGAGGTGAGCATTGTTTGAAGCTTACTCTCATAGAATTTGGCTCAAAATATTGAAACGATTGAATAACATATAAACTCAGCTGGACATACAAATCTATTTTACCCTATAGGAAGTAGTAAGGGAAAGGGGAAAGAAAAAGGAGGGGGTTCATACAGTGGAGGGCAGATGGAAGGATGTGGTGATCAGAAGCAAAACCCTAACAAGGAGGGCAAGAGTGAAAGGGAGAGAAAAGTATAAATGTGGGGATGGGCAGAAGTAGGACAGAAAGACATAGAAATCATAACTGCAAATGTGAATGGAATTAACTCTCCCATAAAATGGAAATGGATAGCGGAGTGAATTAAAAAACATAATCCTACAATATGTTGTTTACAAGAAACACATTTGAAGCACAAAGACACATACACAGTAATGTAAAATCTTGGAACAAAATATATTGTGCTTCAGCTAAAGCTTAAAAAAATAAAAAGCAGGCATAGCAATCCTGATCTCAGACAAAGCAAAAACAGATCTAGTTAAAAGAGATAAGGAAGGAAACTACATTTTGCTAAAAGGTACCATAGATAATGAAATAATACCATTACTAAACATATGTGCACCAAATGGTATAGGATCTAAATTCTTAGAGGAGAAGTTAAAGGAATTATAGGAAGAAATAGACAGCAAAACTATATTCCCCCTTTCAGAACTAGATAAATCTAACCACAAAATAAACAAGAAAGAAGTTAAGGAGATGAACAAAATCTTAGAAAAGTTAGATAGACATCTGGAGAAAACTGAATGGGGATAGAGAGGAAAATATAATTTTCTTAGCAGTACATGGCACCTACATAAAAACTGATGATGTGCTAGGACATAAAAAATCACAATCCAATGAAAAAAGGCAGAAATATTAAATGCATCATTTTCAGATCATGATGCAATAAAAATTACGTGTAATAAAGGGCCATGGAAAGATGGACCAAAAATTAATTAGAAACTAAATAATCTAATCCTAAGGAATGAGTAGGTTAAAGAACAAATCATAGAAACAATCAATAATTTCATCCCAGAGAATAACAAAAATGAGATAACATGCCAAAAATTATGGGACACAATGAAAGCAGTTCTTAGGGCAAATTTTATATCTCTAAATGTTTACATGAATAAAATAGAGAAAGAGTAGATCAGTGAATTGGGCATGAAGCTAAAAAACCTAGAAAAAGAACAAAATAAAAATCTCCAATTAATTGTGAAATTAGAAATTCTGAAAACCAAAGATAAGATTAATAAAATTTAAATTAAGAAAACTATTGAACTAATAAATAAAACTAAGAGCTGATTTTATAAAAAAAACAATAAAATAGACAAACCTTCGATTAACTTGCTTTAAAAAAAGAAACAAGAAAATCAAATTACCAGTAGCAAAAAGGAAAAGGTTGAATTCACCACTAATGAAGAGGAAATTAAAACAATAGTTAGGAGTAATTTTGCATAACGGTATGCCAATAAATCTGACAATCTAAGCAAAATGGACCAGTATTTGCAAAAATATAAACTGCCCAGATAACCAGAAGAAGAATAAAACATTAAATAATCCCATTTCAGAAAAAAGAAACTGAACAAACCATCAATGAACTCCCTAAGAAAAAAATCCCCAGGGATTTGCAAGTGAATTCTACGAAACATTTAAAGAACAGTTAATTCCAATATTATATAAACTATTGGAAAAATAGGTGAAGAAGGAGTCCTATCAAATGTTTTGTATGATACAAATATGGTTCTGATACTTAAACTTGGAAAAGCCAAAAGAGAAAAGGAAGATTATAGACCAATTTCCCTAATGAATATAGATGCAAAATTTTTAAATAAAATATTAGCAAAGAGATTACAGCAACTTATCATGAGGATAATACAATATGATGAAGTGAGATTTATACCAGGAATGCAGGGATTGTTCAGTATTAGAAAAATTATTAGTATAATGGACCATATCAATAACAAAATTAGCTGAAATCATCTCAACAGATATAGAAAAAGCTTTTGACAAAATACAATACCCATTCCTATTGAAAATACTTGAGAACATAGGAATAAATGGAGTCTTCATTAAAATAAGTAGCATAGCAAGAATTATATGAAATGGGGACGATCTAAAAAGCATTTTCAATTACATCAGAGGTGAAACAAGAATGTCCATTATCACCCCCATTATTCAATATGGTAATAGAAATGTTAGCTTTAACAATAAGAAAAGAAAAAGAAATTGAAGGAATTATAACAGGTGATGAAGAAACAAAGCTATCACTCTTTGGAGGTGATATAATGGTATACTTAAAGAATCAACTTAAAAACTACTTGAAATAATTAACAACTTTAGCAAAGTTGCAGAATATAAAATAAACTCTCATAAATCATCAGCATTTATTTATTTTACTAACAAAGTTTATCAGCAAGAGTTAGAAAGAGAGATTCCATTTAAAGTAACCATATACAATATAAAGTATTTGGGAGTCTACTTGCCAAGAGAAACCCAGGAACTATATGAACAGCATTATACAACACCTTTCACACAAATAAAGTCAGAACTAAATAATTGGGAAAATATCAGCTGTTCATGAGTAGGTCAAGCTAATGGAATAAAAATGACAATTCTAAAGAAATATATTTATTTATTCAATGCCATACCAATCAAATAACTAAAAAAATATTCTGTAGAGCTAGAAAAAATAATAACAGTATTCATTTGGAAGAATGAAAGTTCCAGAATATCAAGAAACTCAATGGAAGGTGGCTTAGCCATACCAGATTTAGAGCTGTATTATAAGGCAGGAATCATCAAAACTGCTTGGTACTGGTTAAGAAATAGAGTGGTTGGAGCGGCTAGGTGGTGCAGTGAATAGAGCACTGGCCCTAGAGTCAGGAGGACCTGAGTTCAAATCCAGCCTCAGATACTTAACACAAAAAAACTAGCTGTGTGACCTTGGGCAAATCAATTGCCCTCCAAAAAAGGGCAAAAAAGTAGAGTGGTGCTTGTAAGTCTGTATCCCAAAAAGATCATAAAAATTGGAAAAGGGACCCACATGTACAAACATATTTAAAACAGTTCTTTTTGTGGTGGCAAAGAACTGGAAATTAAGGCAATGCCCATCAGTTTTGGAATGGATGAAGAAATTGTGGTATATGAATGTAATAGAATACCATTGTGTTATAAGAAATGATGAGTAGGTAGATTTCAGAAAAACCTGGAAAGACTTATATGAACTGATGCTGAGTGAAGTGAGCAGGACCAGGAGAACACTGTACATATTAACAGCTGCTTTGTACAATAACTAACTTTGACAGATTTACCTCTTCTCACAATGCAAGGATCTAAGACAACTTCAAATGACTCATGATGGAAAATGCTATCCACATCCAAGAAAGATGGGTC
The DNA here is from genome assembly GCA_028646575.1 of Pseudocheirus occidentalis. Classification (NCBI taxonomy): domain Eukaryota; kingdom Metazoa; phylum Chordata; class Mammalia; order Diprotodontia; family Pseudocheiridae; genus Pseudocheirus; species Pseudocheirus occidentalis. The sequence goes on from JAQQSW010001719.1 coordinate 10,766, forward strand.
CAAAGATCCAAAGAAAGAACTTTAGAATCTTAATGCATATCAAAGCATACTATTTGTTCTTTTTTTGTTCCTGTTTTGTTTTGTTTCTTCTTTTTTGTGGTTCCTCACATTGGATCTAATTCTTCTTTACAACATGACTAATGTGAAAAATATGTTTAATATGAATATATATATGTATAGCCTATATCATATTGTATGCCCTCTTAGGGAGGGGGAAAAGAGGGAGAGGGAGAAAAATTAAACTCAAAATTTCGTGGAAGAGAAACTTGAAAACTAAAAATTAGTTAATTTTTTAAAATAAAAAAGAAATAGAGTGGTAGATCAGTGGAATAAGTTAGGTATGCAAGACACAGCAGTCAATGACTATAATAATCTGCTGTTTGAAAAACAAAGACTCCAGCTTCTGTCTTAAGAATTCACTATTTGACAAAAACTGCTGGAAAAAATGGAAAATAGTATGGCAAAACATAGGCATAAACCAACATCTGAATACAATGTACCAAGATAAGGTCAAAATGTGAACATGATTTAGACATAAGGAATGATACTATAAGCAAATTAGGAGAGCAAGGAATAGTTACCTGTCATACATATAGAGAACAGAAGAATTTTTGACCAAACAAGAAAAAAGAACAGTATGAAATATAAGATAGATCATTTTGATTACCTTAAATTAAAAAGGTTTTGCACAAAGTCAATGAAATCAAGATTGGAAGGGAAGCAGTAAGCTGAGAGGAGGGGAATTTATAGCTAGAGTCTCTGATAAAGGCCTCATTTGTTAAATGTATAGAAAATGGAGTCATTTATAAGAATACAAATCATTTCCAATTGATAAACGGTCAAAGGATATGAACAGGCAGTTTTCAGAGGGAGAAATTGAGCTATCTATAGTCATATGAAAAATTATTCTAAATCACTATTGATTACAGAAATGAAAGTTAAAACAACTCTGAGGTACTACTTATCAGACTGGCTAATATGACAAAGAAGAAAAATAATAAATGCTGGAGAAGATGTGAGAAAATTGGAATATTAATGCATTGTTGGTGGAGTTGTGAACTGATTCAACCATTCTGTAAAGCAATTTGGGACTATGCCCAAAGGACCATAAAACTGTACATAGACTTTGATCCAATAAAACCACTACAAGGTCTGATTCCCAAAGAGATCATAAAAATGGGAAAAGGGCCCACATATACAATAATACAGCAGCTATTTTTGTGGTGGTAAAGAATTAGAAACTGAAGGGACGCCCCACAATTGGGTAATGGCTGAACAAGTTGTGGTATATGAATGTAATGGATACTATTTTTCTTAGTATGATGAGCAGGTGGATTTCAGAAAAACCTAGAAAGACTTCCATGAACTGATACTGAATGAAATGAGCAGAATTTGAAATGAGGAGAATATTGTACACAGTAACAGCAACACTGTATGACAAATAACTTTGATAGACTTACCTCTTCTCACAACACAATGATCTAAGACATTTCCAAAAGACTCATGATGGAAAATGCTTTCCACATCTAGAGAAAAAAACTGTGAAATCTGAATGGACAATGTGTAAACTATGGAGTCTTAATGTGGCTCTGCTCTCTCTTGGTTCTCCCCTGACCTGTCTGATTGCTCTTTCTCATTCCCCTTTGTAAGCTTACCATCTGCATCATATCCCCTAAATGGGAGTGTCCTAAGGCTCTGTTCTGGGCCCTCTTCTCTCCTCTCTCTACTCTCCATGACTTAGCTCCCACAGAGTTAATTCCCATCTCTCTTCAGAAGACTCCTAGACCAGTGTTTCCAGCACCAGTCTCTGTGCAACCTGCTGCCTCCTGGATATTTCAAGCTGGTTGTCTCTGAGTTTTCTTAAATCCATGTCCAAAACCGAATTCATTGTTTTCCCACCCAAACACATGCCTCTTTCAAACCTTTTCCTATTCCTAGTGAACATAATGCAATTCTTCTAGTCTCATAGCTCATGACCTTGGTTTTATCCTCAGTTCCTCAATCTGACTTCCCTCACAGAGTCACTGCCTTTAACATCTCTTACAATGCCAAGTGAGAGATGAAATGAACAAGGAAACAAAGATTCCAGTTTCTGAGTATTTCAATTCATTAAACAGTGAATACCAATTACTCAACAGACAAGGACCAGACCTCCTCAGTTTAGGGCTGAACATTAAATATAGGGCGAGACAAACTTTTATACGTTAAAAACAATTAATCAAAAAAGAACAATGAATTGAAATGAAAAAAAATAACATTAGTAACTTGAATTCTAATTTGAGGGAAGACAGGATTTCCAAGTCGGAAGGGAGAGAGCAAATAAGTGCAATTCCCTGCAAAAGAAAAAGAAGTGTTACTAACACCCTGCCCCACTCCCAAGTGCCTGTGAACAATCAAAGGAACATGGAAACAATAACTGATGGACTAGTGTGGGTCCAGTTTTCAGAGAAGATTTAAGGGTGGCTTGAGATGTACAACTGTGACAAAACTCTGCCTCAATCTCTGCATCTGTCCTTGTTTCTGCTCAGCACAACTTCGTGTCTTAGTTAAGGGTTTTTGAGCAGCAGGGAGAGCTAGTCCAGCCTGCCAGTCATGCAGTGCTAGATTCAAACAATGAAACGTTTTTTTTCCCCCAATTCCTATAATTAATACAATTTTCTCACAAGCCAGAAATTGGTCTCTGCCCACAATCGAATAGAAAGGGAACTGAGGTAGCTCCAGAATTGAGTCATAAGACAGTTAGTGGGGTTCACTCAGTTCCCACAATTCAACACTTGCTGAACTAATCTCCTCAGTTTCCTCCCATATACAACCCTTTCTGCTCAGACTCTTAACACTTCTCACTCAAATTATTATGATGGCTTTTTAATCCCTATCGCTGCCTCAAGTCTCTGTTCACTCCAGACCATCTAAAATGTGTTTTTCCGTAAGAACATATCTGACTAAATCATTCCTCTTCTCAAAAGACAGCAGAGGCTCACTATTGCTCTGTGATCACTTAGAACTTCTGTTTATTCCTTATCTGGCTGAAACCCTATTTCTATGACAACCCTCCTCTGTGGACTGATCTGTGACACATCCTCTGTGATCTGTCCAAAGTGGCCTTTTCCTCACACAAAGCACTTATCTCCCATCTCTGGGTCTTTGCCCAGGCCATACCCCACTCCTGGAATATGCTCCCTCCTTCCCTCTATCTCATGGATCCTCCCTTTAAGGCCCAGCTCAAGCACCACTTTCTAAGGGCAAGCCTTTCCTGATCCCCCCAAATGCCAGCATCTTCCCTTTCTCCCTCCCTCCCTTCAACTCACTTGGATTCCTGCTGTCTGTACTTTTACGGACACTTGTCACTTCCATTTGTATGTAAAGCTGGAGATGGTTCCCTTCTTTATATTTGTATTTCCAGCAGTTAACAGGGCTCACAGTTAACAGCAAGCACCTAATAAATGCTTATTGATTGACTCTCATTAGAGAAGTACTGTAGTGCACAGAGAAGGAAAGACTGGTGATTTTAAAGGAAACAAGGAACCCATAAGTTGGGGTTGGGGCAGAGGGCAGGCCAAGCATGGAGGCTGTTCATATGTGTGGAGGTGGGAGATGAAATGCTGACTTTGGGGAGCAACAAGTTGGTGGGTTTGACTAAGACACATTTTGTGTGAAGGGGAATAATAGGAGATGCTGGAAAGGTAAACTGGACTCAGACTGGGGAGGGCTTGAAATGCCAAGGTTGCGGTTTTGGAATTTCTTTCAGAGTCCATAGGGAGCTGCTACAGGTTCTTGAGGAGATGAGTTCAGTGGTCAGACTTAAACTGAGTGTTCCAAGGCTGTTATCTCCTCTCTAATTGGTCTACTCCGCCTGCTGTTGCCAGCTTCTTTTTATTTTACTTTATTTCACTTTGGGTATTATCCAGGAGTTTTATGAGAACTGGGAATCCAACTTCTTCACAAGGTTACTGTCTGGTCTGCTAACCTTACTTTTTCAGGATCCTTATCTCAGCAATTTTGCAGTCCTGTGGAAACCTAACCCTTTGCTATTTCTCACACAAGTAAGCATTATTAAGTGCTTTCTATATGCCAGGCACTGTGCTGAGGGCTAGTTGACATATACTAGCCATTTCCTACCCTCAAGGAGCTCACCTTCTAGAAGGAGGAGGATACACAACATGCCCAGGAGGAGGGGGGAGGGAGCCCTGGTCCCACAGCCACAGAAACTCTGAGCAGGGCCCCACATAGCACGGCAGATATCCAAGCCCTTTTCATTAGCGAGGGTAATATTGATGTGATTCTTTTCCTGATCAGTGAGAGAGGGCTGTGATCTCTATGGTTCTGGAAGTATGTGGAGGGCCTGTCACCTGCTCAGGCCTCTGTAGAGGGGCTGGAGAGGGGGCTACAGACATTCGCTGGAGGGATAATGTTCAGAGAGGGGGTTAAATTTGAGTAAGAACTTGGGATGGTCATTGGGTAAAATTTTCTGGGTGTGTTTGCACCAGGCTGGGTCTGTTTGAGAGGTAGTTATGATGCTGCAGATAGACAGGACCGGTCTCAGAACCTGAAGGTCTGGGTTCTAGTTCTGACTCCATTCCAGATTTGCAGTGCGACTTGGAAAAGTTCCTTGCCATCTGGGCCTCGGAGGGGGTGGGGCTGACAATGTGCAGGAAGGGCAGTTGAATGTTGGCCACGTTCTAGTTGGTCAGTTGGTCAGGCCCAGGCTACGATCATAGATACAAGTGAGGGGGTGTTCATCAGGGATGATCCTCTTCTGGGTGGTACCGCCCCCTTCCTCAGCACTTCATGTAGCAGTTGAAGTCCGAGTGTTACGTTGAGAACGGGACGGAGCACGTGCGCTATGTGGAGAGACACATCTATAACCTGGAGGAGTACGCGTGTGCTATGACAGCGACGTGGGGGAGTATGTGATGGTGACAGAGCTGGGGCCGCCCCAGGCTGAGTATTGGAACAGCCAGAAGGAGCTCCTGGAGTACAAACGCGGCCAGGAGGACAATTACTGCAGGCACAACTATGAGGAAATTGAGCCCTTAGTGCGCAGGCGCGATAAGTCTGCGCTCCCGGGGAGGGCAGGGAGGGACCAGGGGAGCCCAGCAAGGACTCAGGGAGAGGGAGAGCAGAGAGGAGAGGAACCCTTTTAAAACTGTAAATAAAAGTCTTCCCTCTTTATCTCTGAAACTAAGCTTAGCAGGGGCGTCCCCATACTTTGCTCTCTCCAGTCTCAACCACATTCTCTCCTTCCATTTCCTCTCCCAAACTTCTCTGATAACACAGACTCTTACAACTGCCATCGCTGCTACTCCCAGGGCCCCTGGACTCTGGATCCGGATGCTCAGGTTTCTGCTGGGCCTAGATGTTCCTCACAAATCTCCTAATTAACATTTCTTCAGTAGACTGATATAGCATCTCAATATCTGAGGGGGAATCTTACTTAAAATAGTTTGTTGTCTACATCTATGCTCTGCTTTTGGAAATAATCCATTACAAAGTTTTCCTTTTTTTCTTTTTAAATATTTTTAAAATTTGTTTTCTTGTTTACGTCATTCATTTTCATGACATTTTTGAATTACAAATTTTCTCCCCGTCTTTCCCTGCCCCGACCCTAAAACAGCAATCCCACTGTAAAGCCCCTCCCCTGCTCTGCTCTCTTACTT
>JAQQSW010001720.1:0-16418 GCA_028646575.1 Pseudocheirus occidentalis
TTATAGAATGCTTTTGAAGGATTCATAGGTGCTATACCTAGGCAGACTGCTAGCTCAGGGAAAAGACTTTTAGGCTGGGGGCAGGGGAGAAGGAGAGCTAATGCCTTTATGGCTGTGGGAAAGTGTGATTTTACAACTTAATTGCACAGGCTTATTACAAACTAATGTTACATACATAGGTACCTGAACACAAGTGAGATTTTACAAACTGAGGTTACAGACAAAAGAATCCCAGACTGTATCAGTTCTAGTTCCTGATTTGACCACTGGTTAAAATGGTCCTAGTAAAAATATACATCTGACATATACCTGAGTGTCATATTGAGGATAGGTCAGAAATTACTGAGGAATCTCAATCTTTCTTGTTGCTGTCATCAACAACAATACTTTTCTGAGGACTGACATAACAATTTATTTTTAGGAGTTCAGTGAATTGGTTTCAGTGATTTTGATCTGGTAGAAAAATTTGTTTCTGAAAGTATTTTCTTTCTTGTGCTCTCTGATTCTGGTGTAATTATTCCTGATAAAAATTATTCCAAAGTATGGGATTTGGTCAGTATGTTTTTCTTAAAGACAGTCCTTTGGGTTGTCAATTGGCTAATTGAAAAAGATTCCTTCCAAGGAATAAAACTTATCTAAATCCCAGTTTGAAAAACCTTTAGGGAGAGGATTCTGGGAAGATGGCGGAGTAGTAGAAAATTCCCAGCTCTCCACATTCCCCCATAAAGAAGATAAAACAGTTCCCCAAGGTGAAATAGACAGCAGCTGGGACAGCTGGATTGGGAGGGAGCCTGAGCCTCAGCCACAGGAATTCTCATCTCACAGATCATGTGTTTAGAAGGGAGGGGGTTTGGGGGAAGGGGGGGTTGAGATGTCCGAGCAGGAGAAACCTCTGTTGCGGAAGGATGCCAGACCCAGTTGTGTTGACCTCTATAATGTAGGACTGGGGCAGGGTGCTGCTGGCTGTGGGCACTTACAGGGGAGCTGAGTTCTTGGTTCTAGTTCCAGGCCAGAGGGGAGAACTGAAGGTTATAGCTACTGGAGGGTCCTCAAGGAACAAGAGCATTTTCAGCATAGTGTGTGTGTGGGGGTGGTGGTGGTGGTGGTGGCTAGTTGTGGCTTGGAGGGGAAAAGGAGGTTGGGCCCAGGACGAAGATTAAAAAATAACAGTAAGAAGGACCTGAGGCTGGGCATCATCCCCCATACCCCAGTACTAGAGGTGATTATAATAACAAGCTGCTTAAAAAGAAAGAACCCAATCATAAACAAGAGAAGAGCGGGTTTGTCTTTAGAGGAGGGTACTGAAGCAAAAAAAATCATCTTCTCTCCCTAAGAGTAGCATCACATGGTCACCTGCCCCAAAAGAATTTGTAGAAGAACTCAAAAAAGACTTTAAAAATCAAATAAGAGAGATTGAGGAAAACCTTTTAAAAATAAGAACAATACAAGAAAACCAAGAAGATTATGAAAAGAAAGTCAATCAACTAGAAAAGGAGATCCAGAATCTCAAGGAAGAAAGCAACTACTTGAAAACTAGAATTGGGCAAGGGGAAACCAATGACATTATGAGAGACTAAGAAATAATAAAATAAAATAAAAAGAATGGAAAAAATGGATATTCAATGAATTGACAAACTTTTAGGAATTTGTTGCAAAAAAGACCAGAACTTAATAGAAAATTTGACATGCAAGATCCAGGAGAGATGTAAGGTAAACATCAAAGATCAATTACAAGGGAATCAACAAGGACAAATTGTTTACTTATTATATGTGGAAATGACAAGGGATAAGGATAGGTGTTTCAGAGTCCCTGGAGGCCAGTCTGGTATGAATTCTCAGGCTCAAGCATTCTGAGTCAAACTGGTTAAAGTTTATTGTTACACTATACAGCAGGCAGGAGGTCTTAGGGAACCTGCCACCTTAAAGGAATCATAGGTATATTTTTATAGAATAATCCATAGTATAACCTGTGCCAATTTTGCTAGCTAGGTGAGTAAGGGTGGGATTAGAGAGGAGTTAAGGAGTGGTCAGTGCTTAAAGGGACATGCATTTTTAACATCAACTGTGCAGGTGTATTGCCCATAATTCACTGGGAAATAGCCCGAGGGAAGGGGGGGTGCTACATGGAGGTGTGGTTTTAGGATTGAAATGTCATTAAGTCAACTAGGGGTCAGGGCTGACTGAGAAGTGCCCAATCGGTTACCCATCAGTGTCCTGTTTGACAAGATGGGTGTTGTATACATATGCCCCAAGCTAACAAGGGATCCAGGATGTGTATAATGAGCTAAGGAGTATACACATGACTGAGTACAATGTCTGTGATAGATATACTATACTACACCTATACACAGCTGCTTTAGCCAGTACACAGGTCAAACTACTAAATTCTATAGATGCAGCTGACCCCTGTAACAGGAAGAGAGATAAGGATTTTGTTAGGGCACGCTGCCCTTGAGCCAGGAAGAAACTGCCTGGGACAGTGTTTTGGGGTTAGGGAGATTTAAGGCTAGAGGGAAATGTAATTTTACAAACTGTGGTTCAAGCACAGGTACCCAAGCACCCCATCAGAAATGTAAACTGTATGCCTAAGATTGTCATTAGTCATTGGGTAGTTTGAAAGAAGGATTGGGATAGAGCTGAGTATGTTGTGATTCTAAAAAGCAAAATGGTGTAGGAAAAGAGTAATTATCTCATACAAAAGAAGTATGAGAGGAAGAGCTGATACAGAGGAATCAGATGGGAGAGGAGGGCTGGTAGTGCTGGAACCCTACTCACACCAGATCTAGGTTAAAGAGAGAACAACATACACATTTAGAAGGGTATGAAAGTCTTATAAATTTATAAAGAAATAAGAAGGTGGGACGGCTAGTTGGTGCAGTGAATAGAGCACCGGCCCTGGAGTCAGAAGAAATAAGAAGGTGAGGGGACAAGATAAGAGGGGTATAGAAAGGTGTGCAGATGAACAGGAATAGGTTAAAGAGGGAACAACATATATATCTAGAAGGATATAAAAGTCTTCTAAAATCAGAAAGAAACAAGAAAGCAAGGGTATCTTGGGTGAAGGGAGAGGATAAGAGAGAGATTCTTGGAGGGGGGCAGGTTAAGAAGCAGGAGGCAAGCTAGTGGGTAGAAGTAATGCAGAGGAGAGAGGAGGAATAGGAAGGTAAGAACACTGAGGGAAAATAGGAAGGAGGGAAATATACAAGCAATTACAACTTAGAATGTGAATAGGATGCATTTACCCATAAAATAGAAACTGATAGCAGATTGAAAATTTGAATTCAATAATATGTTATTTTCAAGAAATGCTATCACAATGAAAGATACAAACATAAAATAAAGGTCAGGAGTAGAATTTATTATGTAAAAAAGCAGGGGTAATGATCATGATCTCAGACAACGTTAAAGATAAGGTAGATTTAATCAAAAGAGAAAAATAGGGAAACTACGATGTGTCAGCCATATTTATTATGCAATATTGTTTTAGACCACTTAAAATAAGTAGACGGTATAAAAAACCGAAGAGTGTACCTGGCAAAACAGACACAGGGACTATATGAATATAAACACAAGACACTTTATATGAATAGTTAGATCTAAAAAATTCAAGTAAGATTTCTTGTTCATGGGTAGTTAAAGCCAATATGATTTTAAAATGACAATTTTACCTAACCTATTTACATAAAGCCATCCCAATTAAATTACTAAATAATTATCTGAGTTAGAAAAAACAGTAACTGTATTTGTTTGGAAGAGCAGAGGGTCAGAAACTTCAAGGAAACCAGGGGAAAAAGAGGTGAAGGGACCAGATTCAGTAGTATCAGACTTTAAACTATATTATAAAGTGAGAGTATTGTTGGAGTGTAAAATGGATCATTTTGATTATTTTAAATTAAAATTTTCTTGTATAAACAAAACCTATATAGCCAAGAATAGAAGGAATGCAGAACATTTGGAAAAAATACTTTCACAGACAATCTCTCAGATAGGATGTGATTGGGTTGGAATACTGCTGTGGTGTAGGAAATGAGGAGCTGATTGATTTAGAAGAACATGGAAAGACTTGGACATATGAAGGAAGATGCTCTCCACCTTCAGAAAAACAGTTAACAAGTGGATATATGCATAGTATGGTCTTACATATATGCACATGAGTGTATATGTGAACATAGGTCTATATTTATAGATATCTATGTATATGTGTATATATATGCACACACATGCACACAGGCACATACATGTATGTATGTATGCATATATATCTCTGTACTTAATTGTAGCTTTCTTGGGGGAGTGGAGGGAAGAGAGAACAAAGTAAAAAGCACACAGCAGAGAACAAAAGAAAACCTACAAGGAAGCAAAGAAAAGCTGGACAGCTTTGAAAACAAATGTGTAGTCTTTAGTATATAGGTTTTCTTGAAATGGAAATTTCTCATTTAAATTGAATCCTTATGTTTTGCTGTGCATATGACAATGTTTTTTCTTTTCTTATTGTGTATTTAAGTTTAAAATAAATTTTAAAACTTAAGAGAAAAGAAAAACCTTTGTGAAACTTTTTGAATAGTATTAATTTCAGAGGATAGATATCCTTGACCAAAGAAGAATCCTTTGATTTTAACACCTTGCATGGGCTTAGATTGACTACAGAAAATTAATACTGGGCCGGCTAGGTAGTGCATGAGTAGAGCACTGGCCCTGGAGTCAGGAGGACCTGAGTTCAAATCTGGCCTCAGACACTTTATGCTTACTAGCTGTGTGACCTTGGGCAAGTCACTTAACCCCAATTGCTCCTCAAAAAACAAAGGAAGAAAGAAAATGAATACTTCTACCAAGTAGCTTATGGGCACATTTGAACAGACCCTGAGAGTAAAAAATTCGGCACTAAATTTGAAAAAAAAAACATGCTGTCTAACCATTGGCTTTGACTTCCATTTCTACATATGCTTCTGTGAGTTTTGATGAACGAAAAAACCTACCTCCTTGTGAAGGTACCTCTGCAGGTGAGGAGTTAGGGTCCTGGCCCTGACTCTCAGCACCATACATGCCCCTAGTATCCCAAGTAAAGCAGTGAGAGAACAATAAATTGGAGTAAGTTTAGAGAGATTAGCCATGGTACAAATGAAGATCCTGTAGAATGGTGGGGAAGGCTAAAAATAGCCTTGATGCTGTATGGACCTTATCTCTCCCATTAAATTTGGAAATACAATGTATAATTGCATTTTGATGCTGTTGCCACTCATTTGGTATTAGATTCTTCTAAATCGTCTGTATCACAAGGGATGATTTTTTAAAAATTAAAGTCTTGCATGAAGTTAAGTTAATCAATAAGGTTACATAGCTAAATCAGCTCTCCCTAATGTCTGTAATTTCTGTAATTCTAATGCCAAACTCCCCTTCCCAATAAACAAGGACTGACTTCCACTGATCCTTCAATTACTTTTTTTTTATTGGGAGTTAAAGTTTTAGAATAGGCAGAAAAAAATTATCAGTTGTTTCAAAGATTTTAAAAAGACAGTCTCCTCTTTTTCTCAATTCTGTCCAGGTTGAGACTGAAGTGATAAAACAAATGAAAAAGAAAGGAAGTCTTTTTTTTTTTCCCAGTTTGCAGAAATTTATGGCATTGAAAACAAATGAGAAGGGGCGGCTAGGTGGCGCAGTGAATAGAGCACCAGCCCTGGAATCAGGAGTACCTGAGTTCAAATCCGGCCTCAGACACTTAACACAAAAAACTAGCCGTGTGACCTTGGGCAAGTCACTTAACCCCAACTGCCCTCCAAAAAGCAAAAAAAAACAAAAACAAACAACAAATGAGAGACATTTTTGGTAACTGAAATGTAATATCTTTATTGTAAATTTCTAAATTATGGTTTTAATGTTTTTGTAAATGGTGAAATGTCCTGGTGAGTTTTCTTTTGTTTCAGTCCCTAGGGCTAAAATTACATGCAAATAGTACTTAAGACCCGCCCCTCTTTTCAATTCTTTAACACTTTTATTTCAAGTTTTGAGTTCTAAATTCTATCCTTCCCTTCCTCCTCTCCCCCTCTGTGAGACAGTAAGCAATCAGATATAGGTTTATACATGTGCAATTATTCAACACATTTCCATATTAGTAATTTGGTACAAGAAAACTGAAAAGAAAAAAAAAATGAAAGAGAATGAAAAGTAGCCTGCTTCAGTCTGTATTCAAACAGTATCAGTTCTTTCTCTGGGGGTGGATAGGATGCTTCATCATCAGTCCTTTGGGATTGTCTTGGATCATTGTATTGCTAAGAATACTTAAGTCATTCACAGTTCTTCATCAAACAGTATTGCTGTTACTGTGTACAACATTCTGGTTCTCTTCACTTTGCTATGCATCATTTCATATAAGTTTTTCCAGCTTTTTCTGAAATCATGTTGCTTGTCATTTCTTATAGCACAGTGGTATTCCATTACAATCACATGCCACAGCTTGTTTAGCCGTTCCCCAAGTGATGGGCATCCCTTCAATTTCCAATTTTTAGCTACCATAAAAGAGCTACTATAAATACTTCTGTACAAATAATCCCTTTCTCCCTTTTTTGGATGTTTTTTTTGGGGGGGGAGAATCTTTTTAAAGAGGCAATAAGTAAATTCTTTCAATTTCTATTTTGCCCTCTGGTTCTAGAATATCAGGGCAATTTTCCTTGTTAATTTCTTGAAAGATGATGTCTAGGATCTTTTTTGATTATGTCTTTCAGGTAGTCCAATAATTTTAAAATTATCTCTCCTGTATCAATTTTCCAGGTCAGTGGTTTTTCCAGTGAGATATTTCACATTGCTTTCTAGTTTTTCATTCATGTGGATTTGTTTTATAGTATCTTGATTTCTCATAAAGTCATTAGCTTCCATTTGTTCCAATCTAATTTTGAAGGAATTATTTTCTTCAGTGAGTTTTTGAAAATCTTTTTCCATCTGGCCATTTCTACTTTTTAAGGCATTCTTCTCATTGACCTTTTGGGCCTCTTTTGCCATTTGAGGTAGTCTATTTTTTAAGGTGTTAATTTCTTCAGTCAGACTGTTGACTCATTTTTCATGATTTTCTTACATCATTCTCATTTCTCTTCCCAGTTTTTTCTTTACTTCTCTTACTTGATTTTCAAAATCCTTCTTGAGCTCCTCTATGGCCTGTAACCAGTTCATATTTTTCTTGGACACTTTTGATGCAGGAATTTTGACTTTGTTGTCTTCTTCTAGTTTTATGTTTTGATCTTCTTTGCCCCCCCCAAAAGATCCTATAGTCTGATTGCACTTCCTCTGTTTGCTCATCTTGCCCACCAATTACTTGACTTTTGAGCTCTGTGCCATGGTAGAGCTCTGCTTCCAGAGTGGAGAATGCTGTGTCGCAAATTTCTGGGGTTTTGCACAGCTGTTGTCAGAGCTATGAAGAAGGTGCCCTCTCTACAGCTGCCACAAGCTCTGCCACACTAGCACTCCTCACCTCAGGACCGCCACCCAAGATGTAACCCAGATCCAGGCAGGTCAAAGCAAGAGCAATTGCCCTCTGAATGGTTGCTTGGTCCCTCTACAATCTGTGAGCCTGGAGCTCAGGAGGCAGCCACACGGCAGTAACTGCAGCCACTGCCACTTGCACTGCCCTGGAAGCAGGGGCCAGACTGTGTTCTTCTCTTACCCAGTTCTAACAGAGTTCCCCACTGACCTTTTACTTGCTCTTTGGTGTTTATGGGTTGAGAAGTCTGGAAACCACCACAGCTACAAGTGATTCACTCTCTTGAAGTTTGGTCCAGCGGGTCTGTTCTGTGGGTCTGGGTTGCCCTGGCTCTGGAGTGGGGTGGCTCACATGGGACTCTGCTTTGGCCCCAGCTTGGTGCAATAGACCCTTCCTGTCAGCCTGCCAGGCTGCCTTCATCCAGAAATTCATTTCTGTCACTTTGTGGGTTCTGTAGCTCTAACATTTGTATAGAATCATTTTTTACAGGTATTGGAGATAGCTGGAGTGGGAGATCAAGCAAGTTACTGCTTTTACTCTGCCATCTTGGCTCCATTCACTATTTTGGATGTTAAGACGCTTTTTATCACTCTTCCCCCACCTCAAGGATGATAGATTCATTGTTTTAGTAGAAAATAATTTCACTACCAAGAGAATGTTAAGAAAGTCTTAAAGCAAAGGGAAAAAACCTGTAGTCTGCAAACTTGAACCTTTATCTGGCACTTAAGTAACACCTTATTAACTCTTCTTTTTGCCTTGGAAAGAAAGAGGCTTGTTTAAATCAGGAGCAATGTGAAAATAAGCAAAATTTCATTTTAAAAGGAGGCTCTATCTTTCCACTGTTACTTTCTTCTGCCAATGACTTACCAAAACTTGATTATTAGGGTAAATTAGAAAGAGAGTAATCTAAAAGAAATAGGAATAGAAAATGCAACCCAAGATGTAGAACTTTTGCAATTGGTGCAATATAAGAAAATTTATAAACGAGAGATTCACTCAAGTGTTAGACTGAGATGAGATTGAGAAAGATGAAGGACTAAGAAAGAAAAGGTAAGTGAAGGGTCTAATCAGAGTGTAGAAGTAGAGAGGGAATTTCAAAATTTGTAGACATTTAATCAAAGTCCACAAGAAAAAGAGAAGAGAGGAAAAGTTTTTTTAAAAAATCTTATTGAAATAAGAATATGAGAATCTTTCTATACCTGTAAATTTGGAGAAATGCCATTTAGATTAAATTTTGAAATTTATCATGATCTCTGAGCTTTATTTCACTAATTTGTATATATATTTTTAATATTAAAATAGCTGTAATTATGGAGTACAATTGTAATTTGGCAGTATTCTATATTCAGTTACAACATTTACCCTGTGGAAAATGTAGGAATACATTTACAGCATGGAATTATTTGAATATAACTTGAAGGACCATTAGAAGGATTTTTTTCCAGTCTTTATGTAGGGCACATATATTCATGAATGTCATTAAGTTTGCATTTTTCATATTTTAGGAGAGCCTCACGGGCCCCAAAAGAGGGAGATCACAATGCAAGACTGCTAACATAAATCTTTTGGGAGTAAACTAACTAAAAGTAATAGGCCCAGTAATTTGAGGTGCTGGCAGCTAATGGCCCTTGGGAAGATTGAGATTTTGAATGATACTATTTATAATTGTAAATCCAGATTTGATTGATTGAGTTTTGTCCTAAACTAAATTTTACATGATCTCGTTTAATTAGGATGTGTTCTTCTCTTAGGATAATTGTGATGTTTGGTTCACCAAAGGTACATCAGAACTTAATACAAAATGCACTTCATATTAAGCGTTAAGGGAATATGCTTAGAAACTGAATAAGGATTTGTAATGGTAATGGAATTTAAAGATCCCCATGTATTGGCTTGGTTTTCAGGTTGTGTTAAAACCCAGAGCTTGTGAATCCCACTTGTGGGATGGACTTGTGGACGTGAAGAGAGGGGGCTAGACTGGGAGGAGCTGGTGCAGTGGATTTAGAACAGTGGTTCTCAACCTTCCTAATGCTGCCACCCACAATAATCATGTGGGGGTATGTCTGCATGTGGGCGGACCTGCCTGGAGATGGATAGAGGAGGTTCCTAAGACCATTCGAAATATGTGTTTTCTGATCGTCTTAGATGACCCCTATGACCCCTGTGAAAGGGTCATTTGACCCCAAAGGAGTTGTGACCCACAGGTTGAGAACCACTGATTTAGAGAGAAGCCCATGCAGAGAGAAGCCAGAAGAACTCCTGGGAGCCAGCATCTGGAGGCTGCTGCTACTGTTGGAGAGAGAGAAATGAGAACTGAGCACTGAGCTGGGAAGAAGCATGACTATGGTGCCAGCCAGTACTTGGTCTGTCTGTTTTAATGTTACTCTGTCAGATTTGTCTGCCAATAGAGGATGTTGCTGTTGTTGCAGAAGTCCTGGGACCTTGCTTTTGGTTCAGAAGCCTAAAAGAAGATTTTCTTGTTGTATGTTTACAGAAATCCTGGAGGAGGGTCTTGCTAATGTTTTCAGGGGTCCTGGGACTGTACTGATGATTTGTGTTGACTCCTCAGACCTTGTTGTTGGGTCTAGGTTGATTTCACAGGCAGAGAGAGAATTGATGTGTATGTTTGTTATTGTGTCTTTGTTAAGCTGTGTCTTCCCAGGAACAGAAACTGCTGAGAACTTGCCTCAGGTCTAGATGAAGAAAAGACCTCTCCTTGGGTATTGAATGCTGTGATGATGTTGTAACCTAGTTGTGACCTAGAGGTGAATGGCCTTCCACTGCCTCTTGAGAGGGTGCTTGGTGGTGATGGATGGTATTGTAATTCAGTTGTGATCCAGGGGTGGAAAACTTTTGACTTTTGTACTTTGTGACTGACCAAATGAATGTACTTTGTTTATGATTGGAAACTAATGTCCAGTTGAATATAGTGAAGACTTTGTGATTGACTAAATGAATGTGCTGCCCAGGGGTGGAGTACTTGGACCTTAGTACTTTGTGATTGAATTGAGGATTTACTAAATTACTGAGTTACTCATGGTGAATGCTGTATTTTGATTTTCTGTGAATGTTTTGCCTTAATCTGTCACTGAATAAATGGAGTTTGCTATGCTCATAATCCAAACCTGGAACTTTCTTGTGCTTGATGTTACAGAATTAAAAGTATAATTAGATCAAAATTACTTTATAATGGTCTCTGAATGCAATCAGTATAGAATATTCAGTTGACAGATTAAGTGATTTTCTGTGTAAGATAATTAAAAAATACATTCAACTGAATTGATGTCGTTTGTCTGACAATAAGTTTTGTTTCATGTTTAAAAATCCATAATATTGTTCATGTTATTATTAGACTTATAATCTTTCTTGTATTGTGACATTTGGGAAATCATTGTAAAAGAAATGCTGTGAATTTGAAAAATGATACCTAGAGAGTTAGGTGATTGTATTCTTAGAAAATTAACTTCTCTTTTAATCTGGATGCTGTTAGATTGACTTGAGTTTGTTGAGAATGTGGTCATAGGGCAGAGTCAAGATGGTAAAAATGGTAATAACTGTCAAACTTCCCCCAAAACGTCTCCCACAAAGGGACTACAGAAACAGATTTTGAGTGTGAAAGTCAACAAAAATCCATAGTGTGTCATTTTTCCAGCCCAGGTCAGTTTAGGAAGACAGAAAGGTCTACAGACACTGGGATGGAGATTGGCTGGAGAATGTGCTTTGTGGGGGACTGCAGAAGCAGCACTGGTTGTGGGCCTTTGAGGTGGTAATTGCAACAGTAGTAGAGGGGGGCATCAGGAGTGCCCAAAGCACAGGGAAGTTAAGGGTACTGAACACTTGGTCAGAGACAAATTCCAGGGGACCCTTGTTCTTGCACTGGGTAAAGGATTGAGTGTCATTTGGTAGCTCTATAGCCTGTTACCCAGTTCTGTGTCACTTCTAGGATGGAGAGGAATAGCCACAATCATGAAGGAGCAGGGGCCCTACCTAGGTAAGCAACAGACCAAGAACACAGACCTCTCTCCAGATCACACTACACTAGTAGTACTGAAAGTCTACAGGCCGCTACATTGAACTATAGAAATTCAGACCAGCCATCCCCCCAGACCCCAGGTGAGCCGAATCCAACTCTAACATAATGTCCAAAGTCAAGAAGTAGGCTGGAAAAATGAGCAATCAACCAAAAAACCCTAATAATTAAAAGCTTCTGTGGTGACAGGGAAGCTCAAGATATAAACACAGAAGACAACTTGAAAACATCTACATGCAAAGCCTCAGAGAAAAATGCAGATTGGATGCAAGCCCAACATGTATTCCTAGTAAGGTTAAAGAAAGATTTTATAAAAGCTAAAAAAAAGGATTTTAAAAACCAAAAATTGTAGGGGAAATTTTTGGAAAAGAAATGAGAGTGATACAAGAAAATTATAAAAAAGGGAATTGATGGCTTGATGAAAGAGGCACAAAAAATATTGAATAACTCCTTAAAAATCAGAATTGACCAAATTGGTAAAAGAGGTCCAAAAAGTGCTGAAGAAAATAACCCCTTAAAATTAGAATTGTTGAAGCAGAAGTTAATAACTCCATGAGACATCAAGAAACACAGTCAAAAGACTGAAAAAATAGAAGAAAATGTGAAATATCTTATAGAAAAAGCAACTGACCTGGAAGATAGATTAAAGAAAGATGATTTAAGAATTATTAGACTACCAGAAAATATGGTTGCAATGTTTGAAAACTGTTAAGTATTTAATATAAGTATTTAATTGGATATACTTTGCTTTAAAGTAATAATAATAACTTTAATAATAATAATAATAACTTAGGAAATAACAACATACTTTATAATTTCTCCTTATTTGTGAAACTCCTCGAAGATTTGTCAGGTTCCTTGGGACCTTATATTTGGGCAAGGTCATAAAATCTTATAAGCATGGAAAAGTAGTTACTGAAAGATGATTGTGAAATTCTTAGATAATGCAGTGTTTTAATGAGAAAGTAGGACGTTTCATGGCCTAAGCTAGGGGAGCTTGCAAGTTTGTTTTATAAGAAGTGATTTTTTTTATCTAATGAATTGTTTGGCCACTGATTGTAAAAATTATAAAATTTCACCTTTAATAGTATATGTTGAAGTTACACCTTTAAGCCAACTTAATCTTAAGAGACCCCAAATTTAAAGATTTAATTTGTCCCTTAACAGGGACAAATATGTAATACCTTCAGATATGGATATCTGTTAGACTGGAAGCTGACAGTGGTCAGTGTTTTTCTGGGTTTTGAGTGAATTATCATGTATTCACTGCATGAATGTAGTTATTTTCTTAAATCCTAATGATTGATTTTTACTTCAGGATGTCTTTAAACTTGGAAGGAAGAGTAAGACAAGACCTTGTACTTAAATACTGGAGCAAAATAATTTTTATTGTTAACTGTTATTGCAACAATTTGATAAAAATAATGAGCATAATAGATAATAACAATTGTACCTAGTCATATGCTTTCATTAGTGAAACTTGCTATTTGAGGTAACACTTATTGGAATTATAATTTGATGCTGTTCTAAGTTTTGACTTCAGGTATATTTGCCTAAAATCTCATTAAGTCAGTAAGCCTCTGTTCAAGGGAAATGTTATGAGCTCCTCAAATAGAGTGCCATCTGAGGGTGCTACAGATGAATTTTTGTACCAGGAGAGGTTGAGAAGATGGCCTTGATTCAGTTTCTCCTTTGTGCTATTTCCTCTCTGAATAGCAAATTTTCCCACCTGATAAATCCTGAGTCTTGCTGTGATATACCCTGTGAATAATATGAACTTTTGTTGTATGATTGACTTTTCCAAAATGAAGGTTAACTATGACTCTTACCTGGAATCAAATAGAACTAAGGAAGTTTTATCCTGATAAACTTAAGTCAATCTGTGTCGTAGAAGGGACAGTCTTGATATTGTTATAATTATGCTCTTCTTTCTTTCTTTAATAGCAAATTTCTCTAAAAAAATTGTAAATTGTAATAGGCAAATTATAAAGGTTATACACATCATGTTGTTGTAATACTCAAACATCTCTGAGGTAATATAATAGAATGCAAATGTGAAAGATCTCGTTGTTTTTGTTTTTACTACTCTGAACTTGTGGTCGCTTTTTGTTTCAACTTCCTAACCTATCTATCTCTCTCTCTCCTCGAAGGAGGGATGGGACAAAGATGTACTGGGATACATATGTCAAAGTTTTATGTAAATTTTACATTTTAATGGACTTTATTTTGAGAAAGTTCCCTAAGAACTAGAATATATTATTGACTTTCAAATATTTCTATTAAAAACAGTGATAGGGGTGGCTAGGTGGCACAGTGAATAGAGCACCAGCCCTGGAGTCAGGAGGACCTGAGTTCAGATCCAGCCTCAGACACTTAACACTTACTAGCCTTGTGACCTTGGGCAAGTCACTTAACCCCAATTGCCCTGCCTTCCCCTCTCCAAAAAAGCAAAAAAAAAAATCAAACAAAAAAAAACCCAATGATAAAAAGACAAACAAATGTGATATTCTTGGTGATATGTATATGTATACACACTCTCTCTCTCTCTCTCTCTCTCTCTCTCTCACACACACACACACACACACATACACACACACATATGTGTACACATATATCATTTTTCTTTTGATCCTGAAAGGCAGTTAAGAAGACTAGAAAAGTAGAGCAAAATATTCAGCTTCCTTCAGATCCAACTCAATATACACCCTTGAATTATTTTTTTCTCTTTTGCCTAGAACGTACAGGGTTTGATTTTGATTGAGTAATTGTCTATAATTGTCAAAATTAGATTAAATGTTGTATATTTAAGATCGCTTAAAGCCAATTTTAAATCATGTTTCTTTCCTGTTTTGAAGTCTGTCTGATAATGTTAAAAGAAACAAGGGCTCATTTCCCAAGTGAGACCCTCCTGGATTCTTTTGAAAACATTTTCTTTATCTTGTAGATTGCATTATCCATATCATATGTAGATTTCAGGTAAAGATGGAAAGGGATTTCTCTGAATTTTCCAGGGAAATATAGGTAGCGTAATTTGATGTTCTAGCTCAATTGTTAATAAGGTTACCTCTTTAAGGTTTAAACTGTTTTTTGCCACTACTGGAAGACGAAATTGTAGAGGCTGTTTTAGGCTTTACTAATTTATATCAAGTCATATCACTTTCAGCTTTTAGCAGCATTACATAGAGAACCTCTGCAATTGACTAGAAACCAAAACTGTCCTGGGAATGAGGTCTATTCAGAATCTCCGGGACAAGATGTCTCCCTTGGTTAATGTGTGAGAACTTCTGTGTCCCTTGGGCTCCCTTTGGAAGGCATAAAATGGAAATGATTTCTTTGTTTTTCTGGCACAAGTGGAAACTCCATAAGCTTGGTCAGAGCCCTGATTAGTGTTCCGAGTTACTTTTCTGAGCTCTGAACCTGTGCTTATTTAGGTTTTAACTTCTGGGAACCCTACGTTTTGATAGTTATTTGGTAGTAATTACCTAACGTGAAGAACTCAATGGCAACATTTTTCCCAAATCGGGATCCTCCCTCCGCCACTGCACTTGCTTGCCTTCTCCTGCCCCTCCCTCACCACAATCCCTAATGCTTCCCAGAATGGGGTAGGGAGGGCAGATCTTTTTCCAGCCCCAGTTGGCGGGCAGGTTCCCAGGCAAACCTCTCTGCAAGCGTGCCTCACTTTCCCGGGCAAGCATCCTTGCATGCAAGTATCACTTTGGGCGGGAAGACCGGAGGCCCCCTCCCCCGCCATGCTTCCATTCTGGGTCAAAAGAAGAAAAGGCGCCAGAGCCTTGCTGGCCTTGCTTCTCTTTGCTTTGCCCTTGACTTCGTTCCTAGCAAGCCCCCAGCACACTCCTATGCACGCCCACATCATTTTGAGCGGGAGGGGAGGCCCCTACTTCTACCGGTTTTTTCTCTACAAGCTGATAAAGTGTCAGTTAGAAATGGTGAACTTCGGCCCGAGCACTAAGGCCCCATCCCCTGCCCGATCCTGCACCCGCTCTGGAGGCTCTATGCCATCTTCCGCCTCCCTGGCCCCTGCCACGTGGCCCTCTGAGCGGGAACTCGAAACCCCACCCCCTAGGGCCCCGTGGGCAGCCTCAGTGCTGAGTTCGCTTTGCTGGTGCTGGGAGCTGGAGCTGGAGCCACGTGCTGCTCAGGCTCCCCTGGCCAGGCTTCGGGATCTCGGCGTGTTGGTCAGCCCAGTGCAGGGGCATCTTTTGGGGGCCCAGCCGCTGTTTCCTGCCGGTCGCCTTTTGGCCTTCGAAGATCTCGGCCCCTGCGAAGAAGCCGCAGGACCCAGAAACTCCGAGATCCAGGTAACTTGAGTGGGCACGAGGTGGGTGTGAGGTAGCCGCAGGGCCGGTACCTGGGGGACCAGGTGGGTGCCCGGCAAGGCCGGGGCGGGAGCAGCGGTGGCCGAACCCCCTGCCTAGCCTCCTCCCGAAGGTTTTTTCCTCGGCTCCCTCCACGGGATGCGGTGGTGGCAGCCAGAATGGCCCCGAAGCTCACAAGATCACTTAACTTCCATTGAAAAAGGGAGGCTAGTGATAGATCAGAGGCAGCATAGTGGGCATAATTAATAACAGGGGGATGTTGGGCAAAATGCTGAGTGCAGTGTGGGCACATAGTCGGGGCAGTAGAAGTGCTTGTCACTTTCCCTTCCAGTGGCTTTCCAGTGCCAGCTGGAATTGGAGGCCCGTTTGGGGAGCCCACCCGCTGGAACGGGTACTTTTTTCCTTAAGCTTCTCCCTCTCCCCTTCCCTCTCTCTTTTACCTCCCCCCTCCTCTTTCACCCCCTCTCCCTCTCCCTCCCCTCACCCACCTCTCACCCTTACTTCTCTCCTCCCCCTCTGTGCCTCTCCCTCCCCCTTCTGCTCTTCAGCTCCTCACTCACTCTTCCCCCTCCTAGCCCCTCCC
>JAQQSW010001721.1:0-16411 GCA_028646575.1 Pseudocheirus occidentalis
TTTTGTCTTCTGGCCTGATAAATGTGGTAACTGTGCCTCCAGTGCAGGTGATCTGCTCTCGTATAGACGCGGCTCCCCCGCCGGATGCCCCAGGGCTTGAGCCTGCCCAGTTTCGGCTGTGGCTCCCAGACTGCTGAGAAGAGCCCCACCTGCTGAGCTGCCTGTAGCAACAGATGTGCTTTCTGTCTTGTGGAGAGTTTTGTAGCTTGAAAATCTGTTTAGAGTCCCATTTTATGAGTTTTTTAGCGTGTTTGTGTGGGAGCTGTGGTGCTTTGCTGCTTCTACGCTGCCATCTTCTCAAAAGCTTTCTGAAGAGAATAATTCCTTCAGAATTAGAGTGGAGCAAGTGGAAGTTAATGAATTTATAAGAAATCAAGATACCATTAAACAGATCTAAACATATGAAAAAATAGAAGGCAATGTGAAATATCTCCTTGAAAAAAACCACTGACTTGTAAAATAGATCCAGGAGAGAAAATTAAAAATTTTTTGGACTACCTGAAAGTCATGTTAAAAAAAAAACTTAGAAAGCATCCTCAAGAAATTCTCAAGGAAAACTACCCTGATATTTTAGAACCCGAGGGCAAAATAGAACTTGAAAGCATTCACCTATCACCTCTTGAAAAAGATCCCCAAAAGAAAACTCCCAGGAATATTATAGCCAGGTTCTGGAGTCCCCAGATCAAGGAGAAAATATTACAAGCTGCCAAGAAGAAACAATTTGAATCCTGTCGAAACACAATCACAATGACCCAGGATCTAGCAGCTTTTACATTAAGGGATCAAAGGGCCTAGAATATGATATTTTGGAGATCAATCTACCCAGAAAATTGAGTGTAATGTTCCAGGGGAAAATATGGTCATTCAGTGAGGTGGAGGACTTTCAAACATTATTAATGAAAAAACCAGAACTGAAAAGAAAAGTTGACACTCAAATACAAGAACGATGAGAAGGTAAACATGGCAAAGAAATCATAAGGAACTTATCAAAGTTGAACTATTTACATGCCAACCTGGAAAAATGATATTTCTAACTTATGAAACATCTCAGCGTGAAGCTATGTGAAGGGATTACAAATGTATATACATACTCATGTGTATATTGGAGGGTTTATATATGCATATAAACACATATCTAAGTATGTGTATATAGGAGTACATAGAGGGCACAGGATTAATTGAACAGGAAGGGATGATACTCTAAAAGGTGAAATTCTGAGGTGGGAGAGGATTGGAATGAGAGGAGACAGGGGAGACAGAATGGGGTTAATCATCTCATATAGAAGAGGCAAGTGATAATTATTACAATGTAGGGGAAGATCAGGAAGGCAAAAGGGAAAGGGTTGGGGCAGCTAGGTGGCGCAATGAATAGAGCACTGGCCCTGGAGTCAGGAGGACCTGAGTTCAAATCTTGACACAAATCTTGACACTTGACACAAAAACTAGCCGTGTGACTTTGGGCAAGTCACTTAATCCCATTTGCCCTCCAAAAAGCAAAAAACAAACAAAAAATAAAAAAAGGGAAAGGGCCAACCTTACTCTTATTGAATTTGGCTTAGGGAAGGAATGATATAAACTCTAACCTGGGTATCTTGCCACACAGGAGAGTAGGGGGATGGGGTTGAGAGGTGGGATGATGGAGGGGAGGAATGTTGCTGAAAGTACATCTGTAAAGGGACATGGTAGAGAATAGAGCAAGGGGTGGGGTGGGATAGGAAGGAGGGATGTATTATCAGTCTCTCACAATATGCCCACTGTGAAGATGTTCTGTGTAATTACACATGTACAGCCGTATTGAATTGCTTGTCGTTCCAATAGGGGGTGGGTGACAAGAGAGGAAGGGAAAGAACCTAGAATGTAAAGTTCTATACTCTAATGTTAAATAAATAAATAAATAAATGATGAACTGCATTCAAGTGGGAATTCAGACATGCAGGTACTGTGGTAAGTAGGTCCATCCTGCCCTACTGGAAAGGCAGAGGGGTGTGTGGGAGGGCATAGGAAAGAGCAGATTGGGGGAGAGGTTATACAGTGGGATCACTATTTTGAGGTGTTGGGTAGGGGAAAGATGGGGAGAAGATTTGTAACTCCATCTCATGGAAATGAATGATGTAAACAAGAAAATAGAAATTTCTTTTTTTTTTAAAAAAAGAATTAGTAGGTATTATTTTCTCAAAAATTCTTTTTTCCATTAAGCTTTAACCTCAAGATGCAGATCAGTCTCAACATATGTGACTTTGGCTTTCAGTCTTAATAACCTTATACTTAAAAGTGTCTTTCTTGGAAAAGACCAAGGTATTTATAAATATTGCCTTTCTGATTGGTTCAGTTTAACTTCTACATCCAAACTCAGTTTCCTATTTTTCACTGAGACACTTGAAAAATTCTACATCAAATTAGTTCAAATATAATTTGATATTATTGGGAAAAATTTCTATGAGATAAAGTAGATTATCTAGGGCTTTAAACTGGAGCCGTATTATAATATGATATCATCCATCTTAGAGCTAGCATTTGAGCAGCCATTGGAGTGCAGTTAATACTGTTGCCATCTCTGCCCACAAGAGCCAAGAGTAACCTTGCGATCTGGGGGGTGGGGGAACATGCCTAGGTAAACTGTTCATTGTGCAACTTTTCATTCAGGCAAACATAACTAGATGCTGAGGTCATTCTCTTCTCCCAAGTTGGGAGAACCTTACCAGCTCTCTAAGGTGTGTTTCCATTTCTGTTTAACTAGTATTGAAAGTTATTATAAAATTATGACTGACTGTAGCAACTTTTTTTATTTTTGGAGGGGGGAAGGTAGGGCAATTGGGGTTAAGTGACTTGCCCAAGGTCACACAACTAGTTTTTGTGTTAAGTGTCTGAGAACGGATTTGAACCCAGGTCCTCCTGACTCCAGGGCTGGTGTTCTATTCACTGCACCACCTAGCCACCCCAACAATTTTTTAAATTCATATTTGATTATTGAGGATGGGAAAAAGGGGTAGTGGTTGGCACTCTATAGAGATGAATGAGAAAGAAAAAAATATGAATTACCTGTTAGAAACCATTGGGAATTTTTTTCAGCTAGAATCTCAAAGTAAATGAAAGAGAATCATTGATTTATATCTCATAAATTCTCAAACATAGTAAAAACATGAATCCAGATTTCTCTTGGGCAAAAGGCAAGTTCAGTAGTAGTTATTTTTTGGTGTAAGGCTAAGATAGCTATGGTTTAGGGTGCACAGGGTTTCCCCTATTCTTCTATTTAAACATGCTCAGAGATCCCTCTCTCCCACTTTTGGGGTGGAACTGAGGAAGGTAACTAGGAAGTCTCACCTGGTGAGAGAACTGCAAAGACTAGAAATGACCAACAATTCCCACCTTCCAAAGATGGGGGCAGAGGGAAGAGTAAGAATATTGAACCTTTTCCTGGAGCAATGCAGCAAAATCTTTTCATTTTGTACAAATAACACTTCAAAAGATGTACTTCTTTTGACCACATAGACCAGGAATTTTCCATATCCTTCTTATTTGGATGTTCCCTCTCTATTCTAATTTGCTTCTCAAGCCCTTTATAGTTTTACTAATGGTAACTTATTTTGTACTTTGTACCATTTTGATTCCTTCCATCACCTTAACCAGTTAAGAGTTTTTTTAAATTAAGGGAATCAAGAATTTCTGATGTTTTTCAGGTTCCATTCCATGTCTTTTTCCTTAAAAATTTATCTTGTATATATGTTATATATTTATATCTCTTCTGTCCTTGACATAATTTAAGTTTCTTGAGAGGAGGGACTATTTTGTGTTGTTTGTGGCCCTAGCATATAATGTCTTACAAATGCCTATTGATTGCTTGTTTCCAATTTTTGATGTAGAACTGTTGCATAATAAAAGCATCTTGTTGTTTGGCACATTTCATACATATTCATGGCTTGCTAACTTTTTTTTTCCTTCATAAGACCTTATATTAACCTCAAAACTTCCTTCAAGTCAATGAAGCATGTTAGACCTTATTTGACTTAAACATAGGCAATGTTTAGATCAAGATGACATTTGCTGAAATTATTGAACTATATTCATTATGAAGTAATTGAACATTTATTCCACATATCTAATTTGATGGTATAGAATGGTCGTTACATTTTTCCATCCATTTTTTTTCATCAGGTCCATTCTTCAGGCACCTCCTGGTAAGCCTCTTCATTGAAACATCTCAGGTCCTCATGATAAACATCACATCCACCAGAGCAGCTGCTGTGTATCTCATAATCCAGCCTTCTATAGGAAATTATACATGTCTATTGACCAGTTCATTTCTTTACTATTCATCTCTGCCCCGTTGTCCACTTTTAGATGTCAAGATTATGTGTACACGGCACAAAATAGGAATTCAGCAATCACACCAACGTATATAATAAAATCAGGAAATTCTCATGCCAGAGTAATTTTTTTAGCCCCTTAAATTTCATATGCAGTGTTTGTGTGTACATGTATATATACATACATATATTAAATATAATAAATATCTTATTCTTAAATTCAGAAAATCATCACCTACTACAAGGTAAAGGAGACATTGATAAATAGTAGTTGATATGAAAAAAATGATCTGGGAGTATGGTTAGTGGGCAGGATCACCATGAGTAAACACTAATGGGACATGGCAGCCCAAAGTTAATGCAATCTCAGGTTGCTAACAAGATTGATAGTATCCAGAATCATGCTAAGACTACCAATCTACCTTGGTCACATAATGTCTAGAGTATTTGGACATTTTTAAATGGGTCTCAGTGAGCTAGAGGCCATTCAGAATGATCAAGATGATGGAACTAGAAACAATGCCATGTGATTGAACAGTTGATAGATATTTTACCTGAAGGGGAATAGCAGAAAGATAGATTTAGGTTTGACATAAAGAAAAAACTTCTTAACAATTAAGAGCTATCCAAAATGGAATACTGCCTTGGAGTGTTGTGGGTTCTTATTCACGAGAGGTCTTCAAACAAAGGCTGGGTGACCACTTATGGAGGAATTTTTGTTCATGTATGAATATGAACTTCTCAGGTCTCTTCCAAACCTAAGATTCTGTGTTATCAAAAACAGCTACTAGCAGATAAATTTTCTAATACCATAACTTGATCAAGGTGGATATACCTTCTTTAATGACCACCAGTGACTCCCAATTTGAGTCAGGAACTAGAGTTATTCCAAGGGGTTCAACTCATTGATTACTTGAATCATCAACAAAACGTAACTTTTGGAGTCAAGAAGACCCAAGTTTAAATCCAGCCTCAGACACTTATTAGCTGTGTGACTGTGAGCAAATCATTTAGCCTGCCAGAAAACTGCCCACCAGTTTTCTCAACAGCAAAATGGGGATAACAACAGGGTTGTTGTGAAGACCAAATGAGACACTTACAAAGCACTTAGTACAGTGCTTGACACAGTAGGTTTTTAATACATGCTTATTTCCTTTTTTCTTTTTAAAGACTGTATCTCACATGTATGTAACACATTGAAAAGTTTACATAGATATCATGGATAATGCAATATAGATTTAAAAGTGTTACTAACTTCTGGGTAGACTTTTCCTATATTTCACATAAACAAATAATTAATGTAACAATCATGGTAGGGGCCCTTATATCAGTGCAAAAAAAAAAAAAAAAAAAAAAGGAAGGAGGCCTGAATAGTGGAAAAGGATGGGAATTAGTGAGTTAAATGGTAGGTGATGGAAAGGTTTGTTATGCATCTGGAGGTACAAAAACAGGTCCATTGAGATATAGAGCCACAAGGGACCTTCGAGATCACAGGCAAAACCTGAACTAAGAAGTTTTAGGTGATGTTGTTTAAAGGAGTAAAAATAGTCTAGTTCTGGGAAGGAATGTAGGTAAAAGCATAAATATGATTAGTATTAACATAGTATGTGCCTGGGAAAATACTGAAACAGATCTGATGAAAAAGGAAGGTTCATGATGAGTAATAGTAGCTAATCAAAGTTAGGTAGGTTGGGGTAATATTGTGGAGGATCCTCTCTCATTCACACAAGATTCTTACAGTCTACAATCGCATTCAAAGGTGTCTCCTCAGTGTGAATCCTCTGATGTTGAATAAGGTTTCTTCCTAGCATGGGTTCTCTGATGCTGATTAAGATGTGAACTACCACTGAAGGATTTTCCACACTCCTTACATTCATAAGGTCTTTCACCAGTGTGACTTCTCTGATGATGAATTAAGGCTGAGTTATAACTGAATGCTCTCCCACACTCTTTACACTCATAAGGTTTCTCTCCAGTATGAGTCCTTTGATGTACAATGCAAAGTGAACTACAACTGAAGGCTTTCCCACAATCCTTACATTTATATGGTTTCTCTCCCGTATGGATTCGCTGATGCCGAATAAGGTCTGAGTTTCGACTAAAGGCTTTCCCACACTCCTTACATATATAGGGTTTTATCCCAGTGTGAATTCTCTGATGTACACTCAGGCTTGTGCTGCACCTGAAAGCTTTCCCACAGTCCTTACATTTATAAGGTTTTTCTCCTGTGTGAATTCGCTGGTGATAAAGCAAGTCTGAGCTGTTGCTGAAACTTTTTTCACATTCCTGACATTCATAGGGTTTCTCCCCAGTATGAAGCCTCTGATGGCGAGTCAGATTTGAATCCTGACTAAAAGCTTTCCCACATTCATTACATTTATATGGTTTCTCACCAGTGTGTGTCCTTTGATGCCTAGTAAAAGTTATCTTCTGATTGAAGGATTTTCCACACTCCTTACATTCATAGGGCTTCTTTCCATTACGGCGTCTTTTATGTTGGTGTGATTTCTGCCCCAATGCTTTCCCACGTTCTTTTTCTTTACACTGACTTTGTTCTTTTTCTTTACACTGTTCTTTTTCTTTACATTGATTTTGTTCTTTTTCTTTACACTGTTCTTTTTCTTTACATTGATTTTGTTCTTTTTCTTTACACCGATTTCGATTTCGTGTGTCTTTAGTGTGAACTTTCTGAGGCTCAGTAAGGTGTGAACTAGAACTAAAAGTTTCCTCATGGTCACTATGGTAGTGAAGTTTTTTCCTATTATGTATTTTCAGATGTTGATAAAAATCAGAACTTTGATAGAAACATTTGCCACAGTCTTCACATGTATAGGATGTTCGTCTTTTAGGAAATCTTGGACATGCAGAAGAGTCCAATTCAACACTAATGTTTTTTTCTACTTTCTTATGCTTCTGAGTTTCCCCTTTTAAGGTGGTTCTCTTAGTCTTAACTGTCAGTTTCATTAAAGCTTTTTCTTCTCTCCTCTGTTTCTCCCTTATGGGATTTCTCTTTTGTTTCTCTAAGGTGTTCTCTGGGTCACAGAATTCCCTAACAGGTGGTCCCTGGTAAACATTATCCCGAGGTACAACTGATGTCACTATACGGGATTCTATTTCTTTAGAAACAGATGTTTTCTGAGTTGATTCTTCTGTTTCTGTCCTGATGTTACCTGATAGGAAATAGAAAATGCAAATGTTACTGGTTATCTGTCCTTGGTGAAAGGGAATTGGTCATAAAGTAATACTGTTTTAAAAGCATGTCTTTTGTATGCCTAAAAAAAAAAAAAGCTTCATTTGGTATCAAGAACAAGGAATGACGAGAGAAAAAGTTTCAAGATGTTATAATCATAGTTGGAATACCAGAATTGGAAAGCAAAGTTAGCAGCCTAAAGAGAACAGAAACTGCAAAGCAGTAGCAAGAGGGATTGTCAATGATTGAAGATACAATGAATAACAGTAATAATTGGCAGGTAAGGGGTAAAACGGATAATTGAGGGAGTGCTGTCCATGCAGACACGGACTCTCATGGTGCTAAACCTTCTGAGACACTTCTTGACCTCAACATTCAGGTGCCCCATTCTGTTCTCTAGGTTTAGGGCCTCTGTCTTCTGGTTGAGTATAACCAACCATCTACTCTGCCACCTGGCTTTCTCTTAACTAAGGATCACTATGGAAAAGGATGTTTCCCAATTTCTTCCCTTTATGATAAAAAGTAAAAATAGGAAAGTAGTCTTAACAAAAACCATTACATCAAAACAACTCTGTGAAGGAGACGGTGCAAATATTATCCTTATGTAGAGGCATCTGGGTGGCACAGTAAATAGTGTGCTGAGCCTGGAGGCATGAAGAACTGCATTCAAATCCAGTCTCAGATACTTTAGAGATGTAACCCTGGGCAGCTCATTTATTAATTTAGTCTTTTTGGAGGGGGTAAGGCAGGGCAATTGGAGTTAAGTGACTTGTCCAAGGTCACACAGCTAATAAGTGTTAAATGTCTGAGGCTGGATTTGAACTCAGGTCCTCCTGACTCCAGGGATGGTGCTCTATTCACTTCGCCACCTATCTGCCCCCTGGGCAGATCATTTAACCTCTTACTGCCTTAGTTTTCTCAACTCTAAAATTAATATTATTAAAAGCACCTACCTCCCAAGGTTGTTATGAGGATCAGATTAGATAATATTTGTATTAGTTGTGCCTGGCAAATAGGAGACATTTAATAAAAATAACCTCCATTCCTTCCTATTTCATAGATAAGGCCCATAGAGAGAAAGGAACTTTTCCATTGATTGACAGTTAACAGTTAGAACTGAGATTAAAATTTCAGACTTTTTCCAACTATATTATCTATCTCTGACTTTCAATGAAATGTTAATGTAATGAATAATACTAGTTCTTAGTGATTCTACCAGGCTACAACTTAACCATCTATCAGTTGTTCTAAAGCAGGGGTTCTTAATCTGGGATTAATTAAAAAAAATTTTTTTATAACTGTATTTCAACATAATTTGTTTCTTTTACCTATGTATTTTATGTATTTAAAAACATTCTGAAAAGGGGTCATAGGTCACACCATATTGTCAAAGGAGTCTATGACCCAAAAAAGGTTAAGAAATCTCTGTTCCAGACAGTGATCTCCAACCAGCCCCTCTTTTGTTATTAAGAGATATAGTTCGGGGCAGCTAGGTGGTGAAGTGAATAGTACGTACAGGGCACTGGTCCCGGAGTCAGGAGGACCTAAGTTCAAATCCGGCCTCAGACACTTGACACAAAAACTAGCTGTGTGAACTTGGGCAAATCTCTTGACCCCAACTGCCCTCCAAAAAGAGAAAAAAGAGAAAAAAAAAAGAAAAAGAAATATAGTTCTTGGATATTGCAGCTCCCTGTTTCCTATGGAGATTATCACAAATTAGCATTAGCAGCTGACTGAGAATTACCTGCCTTAAACAAAAGCCCAGGAGGTTTGTTTCTATCCCAGAAACTCCATCAACATCTCCCTACTTTCCAACGGAAAAATCATCATAAGTCATAATCTGACATCTATCTTGAGATAAGGTGAAAAATGAAGAGAGAGATTTTTCAGTAAGGTAAAAGACACATGACAAATGAGACCGAAAGACAGGGAGTGGTGAGTTCCTGATCTTCCTGGATATAAGAATACTGGGGTATATAATAATGATTATGGGAACCAGCAGGGTTGGTAGGACCCTTACTGCTTATTGTAGCACTGAGTCAAAAAACCCACAAAAAGTTTGAGTGTTAAAAAGCTGAAAGGATAAGGTCAAGAGAGTTGGTCTGTGTTCACTCACCTCTGTAGACGTCTTTTAGGTCTTTTCTCTTTCGAGTTCCCCGTGGAACCTTGATCCATGGCTCTTCCCCTGTTTCTAGCTGGGTGATCACGACAGGTTTAGGAAATGCAAATGACACTTAAAGGAAGTAAAATGGTTAATTAAAAGGATGGTTAATTAAATCCAGGCAGAACTAATCCTGCTATCCATCCCAACCTTGTGCCTACAGAGCCTAGATAAGGAGGAAAAAGAAACACTCCAAGAGAGAAAGTTTGAGGAAGGCCCAGAGGAACAGGGCTGTGCTTCTAGATTATGGTCAGCAGAAAAAGTTGATGATTTCACTTAAAAGAAAATACAGTTTTCTGTCTTCTTCCTGAGATGTAAGGAATTATTAAACTTGGACATACATATTAGGATGCTGGAGAAAGGGCAAGAGTTTCATCCTAGGGAAGAGAACTGGAAGGAAAAGGTGAGGTCTAACAGAACCCCAGCATGCTCAGACAAGGCAAAATGTGCAGAGCAAAAATCCTCAAGAGTAGGACTTTCAGGAAGGGAGAGGCAAGACACCAAAATTCTGCATGTTATCTATAGGACTACAAATAATCCCTGACCTAGGATTAGGAACCTCAGAGCCAGTATTCTGCTACATACTATTAGAAACCCCAAATTCCTTAAGGTACAAGAATGCTGCTGAGGATGGCTAGGTGGTGCAGTAAATAGGAGGACCTAAGTTCAAATCCAGCCTCAGAAACTTACTAGCTGAATGTCTTTGGGCAAGTCACTTAACCCCAACTGTCCTGCCCTGCCCCCTGCAAAAAGAAAAAAAAAAAGAATGCTGCAAAACCCTAAAGTATTGATTCTGAGTCACAGTGTGGAGAAGAGGCCTTACCCAAGGAGATCAAATTGCTGTAATTCTCCAGCATCACACGTCTGTACAATGCCTGCTGAACAGGGGTGAGAACTTCCCATTCTTTTCGGGTGAAATACACTGCCACATCTTCAAAAGTCACAGAAACCTGAAACATAGTCCTCCCTCAGGAACTATCCAGGGCTTAGTCCCTGCATTGGGGGAATGGCTGGCAACATAACAGAAAAAGGCAGGATAATGATGGCATACACATGCATGAGATCACATGGGGAGGCAAAGAACAAAATTATGCCCTTCCTTCCGATTCAGAACGGAAGCTGAGTTTGGCATAAATTTCCATTTTGCATGGCAAAGAGTTCTCTGCTCTGCCACTTAACAGTTGTGTGGCCTCATCTCCCTACATTTTCTCTGTAAAAGGAAAGGGGTCTGACTACAAAACCTAATGTCCACTTTAGCTCCTAATGCCTATGGTCCCATGACTCTACAAGAAAACCCCAAATGGGATCACAATGAGTCAGAAATGACTGAAAAACGACGGAATGACAACCCTCTGGAGAGCAGTGGGGCTTCTGGGATACATCTCCTATGATCACCCCAAACCCCAAGGAGGCTCTTGTCGGTCTCTCCACAGTTCTACCTTCGCGGGTAAAGCACAACCAGGCTTAAGGTCTGCTTGTATTTCTGTTGGGGGAGTAAAGTTTCTCAGCGGCTGCTCTATTTCTTCTCCTCTTTCCTTGGCTATTTCTTTTCTTTAACTTGGGCTCTCCTAATAGGAACCCCGCCGGTGAATGCACACGTAAGGAGATGCCACCGGCGCTGAACTGGGGATTCACCATCACCCTTTGGATATCGAGGGAAAAGGCCGCCACTCACCTGAGCCGCGGCCGGCAGAGGCATGTCCACTCCTGTCCGGGCCTCGGGCTGTTCTTCTAGGGAAAGGCCGAGAAGCGTAGGGAGCCGTGAAAGAGAATAGAGCGGATGCAGGTGGAGGCACCCGCGCCTTCAGCCCTTGTCACGCGGAAGGGCCGGGAGAGCTCCCGATCCACCCGTCAGCTTTCCTTCTGAGGGAAGACAGGTGAGCGGTGAGGGAAGGATCAGGCTGATTAAAGCCGCTTCAAACCCGGGACCTACCCAAAGCAGATTGGGTTCCTATAGGTATAAGGTTGACAAAGCACCCTGCCTAGGATGGTCCTGGGGGGAGGGGCAGATACTGTTAGCTCTGTTCCGCAGACGAGGAAACAGGTTCCGCGAATGGACGCCGTTTCCCCAAGGTCCGCAGAGTCAAGATTCAGACCCAGTTCTGTGGGCTGCCACTCTTGGGCTCCTTTCGCAATGACACGAGCTGCCACCAAGTGAGAGAGGCCACAGAGGCTCGGCTGGAAAGCGGGGAAGGCCTTTGGAGGTAGGCCCAGCCTCAAGAAAACATGGCAAGCAAAGGCTTGCGGGAGAGAGGAAGCTGCTCCGGAAGTCCTCCGAGGAAGAAAGGAAGGGGCTGGCCTCAGAGCTGAAGTGGGGTGTTGTTAAGCACCCAGGGGCAGGACTAGGAGCTGGAAGTGCGTCAGAGGGATGATTTCCGGTCATTCGGGATACTTCTCCTCTCTAGGAATCATGGAGGACTCATCTTGATAGTGGTGAGGACTCAGACTCTGTAGGTGGAGCCAGAGCAAGAGACAAGCCTTCCTGGGAGGGCACAGTGAGTGAAGGAGGCGGGGTCAGATAGGAACTGGACTTCAGCCCCTGAGCCGAGCTGTTAAAGAGAAGCAAAGAAGAGTTCATCTGAATGAGAACCCCACAGGGGATCCGAAGCACTGGGGTCCTGGAAGTCAGGAGGGGAATTAAGAGGAGGGGGAGACAAAGAGAAGACTGCCACTTAGTTGGGGAGGACTCAGTAAATACTACCTCCACCATGCCCTGCACCCCAGCACCCCCATCCCAGAGGGACCTTCTCCTTTGTAGGCTTCATCTGAATGTTCCAGTTTGAAAACAACCTGTGAGTAAACATGTGCCTAGTGCTGGTTTTGTCCGGAACCGTACGTGTCTATGCTTGTTCCTTTCGCTTTGATTTGTGCCTATCCTGCTATCCTGCCTCTCACTCCAAGGATTCCGTCAAGGATTCCAAGGATTCTCTATTCCCACCGCTCCAGGAACAAACCTCTTTTTGTTGTCGTTCAGTCGTTTCAGACTCTTCTCTTTGTGACCCCTTTTGGGGTTTTCTTGACAAAGAAACTGGAATGGTTTGCCATTCACTTCTCCACATCATTTTACAGATGAGGAAACTGAGGTCAACAGGGCTAAGTGACTTGTCCAGGGTCACACAGTTAGTGTTTGAGGCTAGATTTTAACTCGGGGGGGAAAATGAGTCTTCCTCATTCCAGAAGCTTCACTCCGACACTTAACTGCCCTTATGCTGAATACTAAGGAAGTTACAAATATTGAGACATATTTCCTGCAATCATGGACTCTACAGTTTATCAGGGGAACACGACACAAGTATAGATTACAGATAATATACACAGTGTCCCAAAAGTCTTAGTGCAGTGTTGGGACATTGCTAAAGCATAACTAAGCATTCTATACCAACCACACACTGGTATAACCTCACCCTGAATTTTGTCATTCCAAGACTCTGCTACTCTAGCTCTGTGATCTCTAACTTGACACTCAGGCCATTTTCTTCTTTTCTATTTTCGTTAATTTAACTATACTCCCCACATCCCTCCTTCTTCAGATCACTTTGGATCTTTTGGACCATTTGACAGGATAAATGAGGTTGAATATTGTCTCTATAATTATCTCTATGCAGCTCTGAAATACCTAGTCTTCATCTATTTCTTGAGCTCCAGGCTCGTATAACCAATTGCCTGCTGGATATCTTCATCTAGATATCTCATAGGCTTCTCAAACATTTAAAGCAACTCTACTGTTTCCACACAAAGCACCCTTTTTTCTAAGTTCCATATTTTTGTTGAGGACACCACATTCATATTCCAATGACCCAAAGTCATTCTCAACATTCTCAATCTCAGAGTCATCATTAACTCTATATATCCTTGTTCCTCCTCCAATCAGATGCCAAATCTTAATAATTCTTTCTTCACACTGTCTCTCAAATCTCTCCCCTTTTCTTCTCTCACATGGCCAATTAAGCATGAAAAAGAAAAACAATTCAGAAGAAATCCCCAGTACAATAACAGAGGATTCAGCAGGTAGCCCAGGAATAATACTTGCTGGCTTTGTAGTTGCACACTGTAGTTCCAGATCCTGGGTCTGTCTTCACTGTCTCTGGGGCCATGAGTAAATCATCTAAACTATGTACTATAAAATGAAGAGATTGGATTGGATGCATTCCAAAGCCCCTCCAAGCTCTACATTTATGATCCTGTGATTCTCATCAGATAATTTAAGTGCATATAACATTCTTTCTCCCCTAATAGTATTAGGCCTCTCTGTCTCCTGAGAAGAGAACCACTTCCTCATTTCAAAGAAAACTGAACCACTGAGAGGGAAGGTGACTTGACCCAAGTCACACAGCGAGCAATTCATTAGTGGCAGAAGCACTGTAATTGTCTGGGTTTACGATCTCAGCAACTCTGGTGGCCCATTCTGTCAAGATATTAGGAGACACCTCGTTTTCCAGAGTTAAGGCATAGCAAGCAAGCTGTGACCTGGACTTTTTATAACAGCAATCCTTTGTGCTCACCCTCTGGTAAAATCATGTAATTTTTATATTGCTTTGATATATGTACCCTATTTCCCAGGGATCTGAGAGCCAGAAGCAGCCAACATGCTGCCACAGAAAGTGATCAACCTAAATCTTCTGAATTCCTATGCTTATCACTGCTAAGTGAACTGAAACTGCAGTTCTGTTCCTGCCACATTAACTCTGGTCCTATACCCCACTGAATGATCACAAGGCTCAATGACCCCTATAACTTGAGACAATCACAAGGCTCAATTCTAATAATTTGGACACTGTGTCCACAGGACCCAAGAACGCCTGTATTGTCCCAAAGATATCTGTATGCATGGGCCTGCCATGGTCTGTTTACTCAAAACCTAAGAATGACAGTGTTGGGTTCCACCTTTTTGTGGTTTTCAGGCTTATGGGCCTTGCCTCTGCCCCTACCCCAGCATGTTAAGCCCTCCTCAGGAAGACCTTCACTTGCAAACATTTTCCTCACTCTGAAATTAATTAAGCTTCTGTTTGATTACTGACTCTGTCTCTAGTCTGCTTTCTTTAGCTCTGGCCACCCACAGGTTTGAGACCACTTGCAGGTGGTTGACAATCCCCAAAATCTGAATCTGTAGAGCCAAAGGAAGCTAAAAGGTGCTCAAAGTGGGGGCCTCCCACATCTCTAATTCTCCCATCTCTTCTTCTGAGTTCATTAGAACTCAGGGGGGCAGCGTTGTATCATGGAGCTGTCCATTTAAAAGCAAGACTGCCCTGGAGCCTTCAAGAACACCAGTAGCTCCAGTCACCAATGACAGTGAGCAGACCAGAAGGCAGCAAGTAGCTTGTCTTTGACCTGGAGGCAACTACATCACAGTGGAACTCCTAGGTCCTCTAAGTAGCTGCTTGCTTTTGGGTGATGCTATATGACCCCCACAGTGACTGCAAAGTCTTAGAATTGCCAGGGCTTTGTGAATATGCTGCCCTCCTTCTTTCCCTCCCCCAAGCACATCTTGTCTGAAGTAGAAGGAGTGGCAATATCCCTACCTTTAATACCTCCATCACTGCCTGGAGTGGAACATCAGCAGGCCAGAGATGAATGGGTTCAGTTTCACCAAATCTCATAACCCCAAAGTGACAAGAAAAGCTGACTCATGTTCAGGAGACAGTGACCAGTGTTGTGAAGGAAATGCAGACCATACCACATGAGAATTCATTTAATTTATTGATTGATTTAAAGAAATGAGGCCCTCTGGTCTAGAAAAGACAGGACTGGGGGAGGGGGCCATCAAAAGCTGTCTTCAGGAACTGAAAGAACATCACACAGATTAAGAATTGTCTTAATCCTTGATCTAATAGAGTAGAACTATAGAAATAGCGGAGAGCTGTCAAGAAGAAATTTTGGCACTACTGTGTAAGAAAAAACGTTCTTCAAGATCATTATAAAAGGTTTTTTGGAGTGAGTTACCTGTACCAGAAGTCTTGAAGAGAGGCTGTATGAAACTTGTCAGGCATGTTATATTGGGGTTCAGGTGGGGATTATAATCAATGGCAGTATGAGGCTCCTTCCAGCACTCTAAAATTCTATAATTCACTTCTTTCCCAAGTCCAAAGTTTTTTTAAATTATAATTTTTATCATCTCATTTGACCCTCACAACCCTTGGAAAATAGCTGGGACAAGTGTTGAGAGCCCCAGTTTAGAGATAAGAAAAATCAATCTGGAACTCCAAAATATTAAGTTGTTTTATTTACCTAGGTCAAAGAGTTGAGATATATGCCTGGGTTCTCAGATACCAAGGCCAATGACCTGTAGCACAGGATTACTTGAAGCCAGCTGTTCTACGTTTTACAACTAAAAACCCTTATACTACCTATCCTAGTTCACATAATTGTCCAAAATTGGGCGTTGGAGAGCATGCACATTTTATTTGTTGATTCCTCCAGTCCTGATTGTAAATTGCAGATATGTGCATTGTGAAGTGGCCTGCAACTAGTTAAGCTATGGACTCAAGAGATTAGCCAGGAAACAGTTAAGTAATACTTTGTGAAATAAGAAATCAGTGTATCCAAAGCAAAACTTAGTAAACTCGGAGCCAAATAAATCACTAGAGGTGGCTATGTGACTAAGCTTGCACCCCCATGCCCAACCACGTATTCACTCTCCTGGCTTCTGTACCTAACTCTTCATTAATCAATATTGAGGTTATCACATTCTCCTGGTCCCTACTTCACAGTTCCCTGAAGATAAAGAATAGATCTCCGTACCTGGATGTTAACTAGTAA
>JAQQSW010001722.1:0-16410 GCA_028646575.1 Pseudocheirus occidentalis
GGCGGCTAGGTGTCGCAGTGAATAGAGCACCAGCCCTGGAGTCAGGAGTACCTGAGTTCAAATCCAGCCTCAGACACTTAACACAAAAAACTAGCCGTGTGACCTTGGGCAAGTCACTTAACCCCAACTGCCCTCCAAAAAAAAAAAAACCATATCAATCCACTCTTGCATTGACCTCATTAACTCCACCTGAAGTCCCTCCCCAAACTCATCAAACTAGAGTCTGACTTCATTGGCTCCTCCTGAAGACCCTCCCAGGCTCCTCCTCTGAACCACCCCTAGATTCCTCTGTATATAAGACCCCATCTTCCCTCCATCTGGGTGAGAACACCACAGAATGCCCTAGCACAGACTTGCTCTGTGTGAAAGTGCTATAGAATGACCTAGCATAGACTGGCTCCTTAAAAGTCTACCCCATATGGCGAACTTGAACTTTCAATAAACTTTGTTTTTCTTTGGCTGAGAAGACTTGAGTCTAATTCTTTTGGCAGGACCCGGCATGTTGGTATTTTGGGGTCTCAGGCAACCCTAACCCTCTTTCGGAAACCTCTTTATTTTTACAGTTCACTGCTACCAGGAAACACTGCTAATCTTAAGCTCTTCTCTAACTGGGACTGGAAGGTATGTAAGCCTCTCTTTTTCCCTATTGCTTTCTTGTCCTCCAAGTAGCTTGGAGGTGGTTGGGTTTTTTCTTTTTTTTGGCATGTTTTTTTTGTGTTTTTGTCCCATTAGGTCAGACAGCTAGGTACTCAGCCTGACCTCAGGTTCTCAGTCCTATTTGGTTGTGTTGGAGAACATGGACACGTGTGCAGCTTCAGAAGAATGGAGGACAAGAACAGGTGCCTCATCTGGAAGTGTTAGCCAGATTCTTTCAATTCTGTTTTTGTGGGTTACTCTCAAACCTTCCTTTATGGAGGAAGGGACTTCCAGGCCCTATACCTGTAGCTCCCAAAAGTTTGCCTTTGGGTTGTCTTTTACAAAATTGGGAAAAATTTAGTTTCTCTGGATACCTTAAAAAGGAAAAGCTACAGTTTGGTCTAGCTATCACCTAGAAAACCATGAATTGTGGCTTGTTTTGGGGACTTTAAAAGACAATACTCTCTTGCAATTAGAATTATACTGTTGCAGAGAAGAAAAATGGTTAAAAGCTGCCTATTTGCTGGCTTTCATTGAACTGTCTTGGAACACAGTTCTCAGGAAAGAGTATGAGATGCTTGAAGTTAGAGCCTCTCCACAAAGGGGCAACAGGAACCAATTAAATGACCCCCTTCCTATGGCTTC
Organism: Pseudocheirus occidentalis; assembly: GCA_028646575.1. Lineage (NCBI taxonomy): Eukaryota > Metazoa > Chordata > Mammalia > Diprotodontia > Pseudocheiridae > Pseudocheirus > Pseudocheirus occidentalis. The sequence goes on from JAQQSW010001722.1 coordinate 1,282, forward strand.
AGCCCCAACCACTCCATCAGGGACCCCTGCTCAGGTCCCAGTCACCTGTCTCACTGAGGCAGCTCCCCCAGCCCCTCCTGCTGGACCCCAACCCTTTTCCCCTAGCCCAACACCCCTCATTTCCTGCCCCCTATTCCATCCTTATCTACTATACTACATCTCCCAGCATGGCCCCTCCCCACTCAGGGACCCCTGCTCAGGTCCCAGCCACTGGTCTTGCTGGAGTGCCTCCCTCTGTAGACCTTCCCCCTGAGGCAGCATTCACTCAGGCCTCAGGTCCTACCTCCACAGCAACACCAGGGGTATCTTCTCTTTTGACCCCTTCCCCTCCTCAGGTACCAAATGACCTTTCCCTTTGCCAGCCAGATCCCCCAGTCTTGCAGTCTGATCCAGTTCAGCCAGAACCCCTCAGTCACTCTCTCATGGGAAGTAGGACTTCCAATCTCCCTTCCCAAGTCCCTGTCCCCACAACACCTTCAGGACTTTTTCCCTTAAGGGAAGCTACTCTCTTGGCTGGTGGGACAACTACAGTGCATGTCCCATTCTCCATTTCTGATCTCAATCAAATTAAACAAAAGTTGGGTAAGTTCTCTGAAAACCCCACAAAGTTTACTGAAGGCTCTCTGGACTTAGAGCTTTCTTGTGGTGATTTGCATATCCTCTTCTCTACCTGTTGTTCCACTGAGGAAAGGAGGAGAATCTGGGAACAAGCCCAAAAATTTGGGAATCATTTGGCTAGCAATGACCCCAGAAAATATCCCCCAGGAACAACTTCTGTTCCCACTGGTGACCCAGGATGGGATTATCAGATCCGAGAGGATAGAGAGAAGAGACCCCATATGGCGAACTTGAACTTTTAGTAAACTTTTCTTTGGGTGAGAAGACTTGAGTGGAATTCTTTCCACAGAAGCAGGCATGTTGGTATTTTGGAGTTTCAGGCACTCCTAACCCTCTCTGGGAAACCTCTTCAATACTTTAAACTCTATACTCAATTAACAAACAGTTTAAGTGGCTATTATGTATGAGACTATGGAAAAAGAGGCAGCAATTGAGCTCTGAGCAGAAAGAAGTATATTTTCATATGTCCTCCCTCACTCCTTTACACACACACACACCCATACCCCTTAAAAGTGAAGGTTGACATTTACCCAACACTTTACCTTTAAAATTAATCCCTCTAGGGTGAGGCAAACAAGGCTGAATCTTGGGGCTGTAGTGAGTTAGCTTTGTTCTGTTCTATAGCCAAAAATGGTGCCCCTATGGCACTCACTGGTCAGCCATCTAACAAGTGTGTCATTAATCACAAGTATGATTAAATGTAGATAGTTCCAAGGTCAGCTCATTAATGCCCAGGGCTGGAAGTAGCACTTAGAGCGTAGAACTCACATCCTGGTTAGGAGTGAGCATATGGAGAATGGTAATTTCAAGACTTTGAAAGAGTTTAAAGGACCTGATAGACTTAATCTGAATGACTCAAAGCCAACAAAGTCCTTATTTCCACAATGTCCTATCCTATTTCTGGGATCATATGTTTCTAAATAAAGAAACGGGGTGGAGGGGGCAGCTAGGTGGCACAGTGAGTAGAGCACTGGCCCTTGGAGTCAGGTCCTCCTGAGTTCAAATTTGACCTCAAATGCTTGACACTTACTAGCTGTGTGATCTTAGGCAAGTCATTTAACCTGAATTGCCTTGCCTTCCCCTTTTCCCCCCCCCCCAAAAAAGAAAGAAACCAAGATGAGTGGTTTATTTGGCATCTGAATTAATCAAGGTGGGTAGGAATGGTTACTAAGAGTTCTACAAGGATAGAGCCCTAGAGAAGGATCTCCAAATCAGGACATCCCCTGCCTAGAAGTACATGGAAAAAGCCCTACAGGATTATCAGGGTGCGGGGGAGGGAAATACAAAGAGTGGCACCCTGATGTAAAGACAAGGAGTCAGAAGACCTAACTCTGCCTTTGTGACCTTGGGTAAATCATTTCCCCTCTTGGATCTTCAGTTTTTCATCTGGAAAATGAGGAAGTTGGTCTATAATAGAGAAAATCCCATTTAGCTCAAAGACTCTGCCTTTCCATCAGAATTAAAACTCAGCACTGAATGTGTTGGAGAGATCCTTAAATTGAGAGGAGGGGCATTTAAAAAGAAGAAGAGGCATTTAAAGGCCTGAGGTAACTTAAAGGCCTTCCCTGGGCTCTGGCCCAACACTTCTGTGTAGTGGGGACAAAGGCTGAAGAGGGCCAGGCAGATAACAGCCTGTCCAACCTCAGGCAATATTTCCCTGGCTAGAAAAGCAGATGGAGTTAATGTGCAAGAGATTTCTCTACCCGGTTCCTTCCACCTATAAGGGCCCTGATAAATAAATAAGGATTCAATGCATCCTGTCTCCAGACTGAAGCTTCCTCAGGAAAACTGAGCCTCACCTCCACCTAGTCCTCATGTTTTGAAGGCCATAAGGCCACAGAACTCACGTGGGCAGGAATTATCCGAGGTTATTTTGTTCAGTCCCCATCTGATGCGAGATAGTACAAAAAACACCCGAGGACAGTGGCTTGAAGTGGAGAGATATGTTCGGTTCTGGGGTGAGTGAGGGGTTTCTTTACCCCACCATCATTAGACATCCCTTTCTTGTCTGTTGTCCTTCTCCCAGACCCTTGGCATCCATGTAACAAGTCAGCATTTTTGTTTGGCCTATTTTACGACTCTCGCTTACGATCCCTCCCCTTACTGCCACCACCATTAAGCTTTCCTGCCCTGGGTTCCCCTTTTATTACTGAAGGTCTTTCACACACACACACACACACACACACACACACACACACACACACACACACACACACACCCTCCTTTTCTTCCCCTGAACTAAAAGGCTAACTCATGGTCTAACAAAGTGAATGCATTTCCCTAAACATCTTCAAGTTCGAGTACATTGTTCCTTGCTGAACTGATGTTTTTCAGTGGCATTGACCACCAAGTAAATTTCCTTGAAGCGAATCCCATTGACTTCCATTAAAAAATCAGAAATGCATTATGAGAAGAAGGAAGAGGAGGAAAAGGAGAAGGAGAAGGAGAAGGAGAAGGAGAAGAAGAAGACACCATTCTCATGATAAATAGAGACTGTATTCTCATTCCCACCTTATTAGGTGAGTAAACTCAGAAAAGATCAGAGAGGTTAAGTGTGTTGCTCAGGGTCACAGAACTAATGTCAAAGTCAGAACTTGAACTCAGCTCTTCTGCCCCAAGTTCAGTATTCTTTCCATTACATTGCTCCAAATTGAAAATATTTTTGGCAAAAGAGAAAAACTAAGATTGTGGTTGTGGTCAATCTTGTGGTATGAGAGAATTTATAAAACACAAAAGGATATTATTTATCTTCCTGAGGATCCTTTGCAAACCCTTTTATAACTCTGAAAACAGATTATACCATTTCTTCAACTCCAGGATTCCTACTTTGAAATTTTTGTCCTTGCCCTTTCCATTCCCCCCAACACACATAGAATAAAACAGTATTTTCATGCCTGAGACTCGCAGAACTTAGCTCCTCCTTTTACTTGAGTATTTACAATAACTAATAGAACTGGGCTATGACATCAACACTTTCCCAGGGATAGCTAAGCCGTGAGGTAGAGTGCCCGGTCTGGAGTTAGGAAGATCTGACTTCAAATGTGACCTCAGACACTTATCAGCTGTGTGACCCTGGGCAAGTCCTTCAACCCATTTGCCTCAGTTTCCTCATCTGTAAAAAATGGGAATAACAATAGTGCCCACTCCCAGAGTTGCTGTGTGGATCAAATGAAATCATCACTGTGACGCTCTTAGCACAGTGGATGACATGTAGCAAGCACTACACGAATATTAACTGCTATTATTTCTGATACACGGCCTCATGTGCACCCGTGGATTTTCTTAAATCTGCAAGGTCTTTCAGTTCAAGACGTCAGTTTATTTAAAATAAGTTGTTGCCCTACTTTATCCCTCTTGAGAGTCTGAAGATCTGCATGATGAGTCAATTGAAACTGAGGGCTATCTTGAAGGAGGCTAATTAGCTATAAGGTCTTACCCTAAACTCTCCATCTGGTCTGTTCTATTTCACTCTCGGTCACCCATCAATTATTTGTTGGTGAGTATACGGCACAGGTGGGTGCAAAGATAGCAGAAGACTAGGGTTCTTTTTTTTTTTTTTTATGTTGGTTTTTTTTTTTTTTTGGAGGGCAGTTGGGGTTAAGTGACTTGCCCAAGGTCACACAGCTAGTTTTTGTGTTAAGTGTCTGAGGCCGGATTTGAACTGAGGTACTCCTGACTCCAGGGCCGGTGCTCTATTCACTGTGCCACCTAGCCGCCCCAAGACTAGGGTTCTAAAACCTGTTTCATAAATTTCCTTATCTACAGACATATCTAATTATATTGAGCCAGTCATTTCATCACTCAGCCTGAGTTTTCTTATCTGTTAAAGGGGGCAATACTTTGCTCATTTCATGAGACTTCTGTGAAGATTAAATGTGCTCCTAGATGGGAAAACACTTAAAACAAAAACCTTAAAATATAAATTGTTACCGTTCCAGGCTGGCTTCCTTCTCCCGTATGCACAATCTTGGTCCTTCTGCCACCACCAGTCTGTGCCTGAGCAAAATGTAATTACAAAGATAAATCTGTTGTCAAAATATCTACTGCACCTCTCAAAGTCACACAGAGGCAATGTTTGTCTTACCTGATATTTCCAATTATCCATAACAGTGTTTATTTCCTCTAACTCAGATCATTGAGAAATGATATTTTCTTTTTTGTTTTGGTTCTTTCTCATTTTAATTTTTTCCTCAAACACATGTAAAAACTTTAACATTCTTTTTCTTTTGTATTTTATTTTTCCCCAATTACATGTAAAAACCATTTTTAGCAAGTTTTTACAATTTTGAGTTCCAAATTCTCTCCCTCCTTCCCTCCTCACCCCCCAATTGAGAATACAAGCATTTTGATATAGATTATACGTGTGTAGTCATGCAAAATATATCTCCATATTAGTCATGTTTTAAAGAAAAACGTAGACCAAAAAAAAAAAAAGACTTAAGAAAAATAAATTAAAATTTAGCTTCAATCTGTATTCAAACTCCAATGAGTTCTTTTTCTGGGGATGGATAGCATTTTTCATCATAAGTCCTTCAGAGTTGTCTTGGATCATTGTATTGCTGAGAATAGCCAAGTCATTCATAGTTGATCTTCATACAATATTGCTGTTACTGAATACAGCGTTCTCTTGGTTCTACTCATTTCACTTTGCATCAGGTAATGTAAGTAGAAATAATGTTTTCAAGGGAGATCTAGAGCATAATGACAGAGTCCTACAGGCCATGCACCTTTGCAGAAAGTCACCCAATACCCTGATAAGCTAACTCTGGCAAAGGCTTCATGGAGACAGATTGCAAGCTGTTAGGGCTCTCAAAAAGGAAGGCTTGGGAGCTAGGAGAGAGCAAAAGCCTCCTACGATCTTCAGGAAGAAACCTAATTTGGAATCTGCCAGCATTTTCCCTCATGGCAGGCACCCCTTCCAACCCCACCTCAACATGAAACAGTTACTGGTGACTTCTCTGACCAGGGCCCCTTGGCCACATTGGGGGAAAGCAGAATTACAGTCAAAACAGTCAGACAAACACAAAAACTAGTCGTGTAACCTTGGGCAAGTCACTTAATCCCAACTGCCCTCCAAACAAACAAAAAAAGCAAAAATTAAAAAATTTTTTTAAAATAAAAAAAAAAAAACAGTCAGACAGTGAGCTCTCAAAGGGCAAAAACTGTATCACATTTTGGTGTTCTATCAGTCCACTCCTAGGGCCGGACATCTTTGTTGTTTGACCCCATTTGAGGTTTTCTTGGCAGATACTGCAGTGATTTGCCATTTCCTTCTCCAGCTAATTGTATAGATGAGGAAATTGAGACAAACAGGATTAAGTGACTGGCCCAGGGTCACACAGTTAGTAAGCAACTGAGAGCAGATTTGACTCCAGGCCTAGAGTTCTATCCACAATGACACCTAGCTGCTATCTGTGCCACCCAGATGCCCTCTAGACCCTGACATCTCTAAACCCTTCCTATAAGGCAACCAGGCTGCAGAAGTATTTCAGAAACCCTAACGTACTCCTCCATGTGAATAGGAGTTCCATGAGAATATTTTTATACTAGTGATATTTTCTCCTTTAAACTATTAAATATGGAAAGCGGAAAGAAAGTGAGCCTTGCTACCAGGAAAGTGGTTTAAAAAAGCAAAAAGTAACCTGATTTCTGAGTCCTTATTTAGGATAGGTGGGTTGGCAGAACATTTTAATGGACTACCAAAGGTTTGATACTTTTAAGTTTGCATTTACTGCAGATGGTGTAATGGAAAGAATCCCGAGTTGGGAGTTAAGAGACCTTGGTTTTGTCACTAGCTGAGTAATGGTGGGTGATCACAGTGCAGTGCTGGAGTTACAAGTTGCTCTACAGCGGTTTTTCAGTCATGTCTGACTCTTCATGACCTTATCTGGGGTTTTCTTGGCAAAGATACTGAAGTGATTTGCCATTTCCTTCTCCAACTCATTTTACAGATGAGGAAACTGAGGCAAACAGGGCTAAGTGACTTGCTCAGGGTCACACAGCCAGGAAATGTTTGAGACTGGATTTGAACTCAGGAAGATGAGTTTTCCTGACTCCAAATCTGATTTTATCCACTAAACTACTTAGTTTTAAACCTCTGATGCTTACTACCTCTGTAACTTTGGACAAATCACTTATCACATTAATCCCTCCCTTCCCTCAGTTCCTTCATCTACAAAATCTAGAGATTGGACTAAATGGGCACTGAGTTTCCTTCCACCTCTATATATACTATATCATACATTATAATATTATATGCCATATATTATATACTAGATTCTATTATCATATTATGTTATATAACTATTATAGCTTTATTGTTAGCTATAAAATGCTCATTGTTATTGTTCATTATTATAACATATCTGGTACATTTACTAGGTGATCTCTGAGACCCCTTCTAGGTCCAAATACGTGATTCTAGATGGTCTCTGAGGTTCCTTTCAGCTCTGGAGCCACGATCCTATGATCTTTTTGTATCTCATTGTCCTCACAAATAAAATGATGGGTAGACAGGGGGAGAGGTGTCCTGTATAATCTTTTAGTTCTTTTCCAACTCTAAAAACCTTATGATTCCTTCTGCATCTCTGTTTCTAAGAGAACCCAGAGGTCATGAAAGTGGCAAAGCAATTTAGACCTCAGAAAATAGACCTCAAGCTATAAGATATTAGCATCCCCATTGCAAAGGCTAAGCAGCTGAAGCCCAGAACCGTAAAGTGCTAGGCCTGACACCATAAACTAAAGACTTCTATAAGCAGGGGCTGGTATTTCCTGTTCTCCCCTCAACATAGCAATAAGGCTGGTTTCGAGCAAACAGGTTGTGTCTGCCACTGCAGGAAAGCCCACAGCATGTACAGCAGACGGTGTTTCCTTGGCAAGCGGAGGGCAGCCACAAGAAACTGAGACTCCCCACCTTCTGCCTTGGAATGCTGGGGAGGCTGAGAAGAGAAGTAGGAGGGGGATATGCCAATTTCATTCCTAAGGAAAAGCTCAGTAAGTTTCCCAGAATGGGGCATGCCTTAGGTACCAGCACCAGAGGGCAGAGTGAATCCAACCATCTCATAGATGAGGAGGCAGATGTGGATATAGTAGAGAAACTGCTGAACTAGGAATCAGGATGCCCGAGTGCGTGGCCTAGCTTTGCCACAGACTTGATATCAAATAAACAGGAAACAGCATGAGACAGAAGAAAGAATGCTGGATTTAGAATCAAAAGACTTGGATTGAAGTCCCAGCTTTGCTGTTTATACATTACCTGTATGTGACCTTGAACAATGAATCAGTCAAGAAGCATTTATTAAGTGCTCACTACGTGCCAAGTTAACGGAAGTTGGGTGGAGAGAGCACCAGGCCTGGAGTCCATCTGAACTCAGACACTTAGTAGCTGTGTGACCTTGAGCAAGTCACTTAACCCTGTTTGCCTCAGTTTCCCCATCTGTAAAATGATCTGGAGAAGGAAATGGCAAACCACTCCAGTATCCTTGCCAAGAAAACTTGGGTGGGTCAGAAAGAGTCAGACACAACTGAAAAATGACTGAACAACATGTACCAAGGCTTGAGCTAAGGGTTAGGGATAAGAAGAAAGAGAAGAAGCAGCTCCTGCACTCAGACATATATCACTTAACCTCAGTTTTCTGTTCTGCAAAATAAAGGTATTAGACCTGATGGTATGGATGAATCTTGATATAATTAGTCAATAAAGAGTTAGCAAACACCTACCATGTGCCAGGCACTGGGCTATACAAACAGTGGGAAAAGATAAATCTTGGACAAATCACTTAACCTCCATGACCCTCAGTTTCCTTATCTGTAACATCAAGGGATTGAATGAAATGGTCTAGCTCTCAGATCCTACGATTATAGTTCTAAGGGGCTTTCTAGTTCTAAATCCCATAATTTAGAGGATCCACTTCTCCCAATTATGGAACACAACTTCCTCTTCTGCAAAAGGAAAGGGTTGGACTAGAACAGGGATTCTTAATTTTTATGTGTGTTATAGACCCCTCTGGCAGTCTGGTGAAAACTTTGGACCCCTTCTCAGAATGATTTTTTGTTTCTTCTAAAATTTGTAATGGAAGGAAATACTAAATATTTGAAAAGAGGTTAGTTAAAATAAAGATTTTTTTTTTCCTTACCCAAATTCACAGATCCCTTAAGACCTACCCATGAATCCTTTGGAGGTCCATCCACCCCAGGTTAAGAACCCCTGAAACTAAAAGATCTCTGAGATCTTTTTCAACTGAAGATGTTTAAAGTCCAAGTTAAAGATGTGTTTGTCTTAGCAGGGAAGTATTTTTTGGCCAATAGCAGTATAGGTTCAAACTAGTCCTAGGGAAGTAATTTGAGTATTGCTCAAATAATAGGCTGCTTTCCCTATGCTCCCCCCTCCTGGATTTTTCTCCTTCCCTCCCTCTCCAATTAAATTGATCTTTAAAGGACAGAACATGGTGTGATTCAGTGGAAAAAATGCTGGAGTATTGCTCACAGGTGATAAGACAAGCTGGGTGTTCAGTGGCATACCCTGCCGTTCAAGGAGATTTTGAAGAATAGACTGATATCTCTTATGCAACCCCACCTACACTGCCATCAGACTGGATAGAGTTGAGTTTAGAAACAGGAATAAATAAAAGGTCCTTTTTATGCCAAGATGACTCTGATATCCCTGGAGGGAACTGCACCTAAACACATTACTTACCTCCAGTCCCAATCCAAATTGTTCTGCACCCCAAAGATAGCTTCAATATCTACCATGACAAATCTGGGAATCACTGTGCACACAGCAAATGCCAGGAAGGCCTGATGCCATCTTTCCAGGAAAGCTAGATGGAAAATAGAATTGGAAGGTCATCATCCTGTACCACCTGGGAGCAAGGAGCCACCAAGATTCTCCATCTGTATCCCATCACCCTCAACCCTCCACTGCCACCAGGCATTTCCAACCTGGCCTCTTGGCAGTTGTTAAACTTAATATCAATTATTTCCTTTCCTATTTATATTTCCTTTCTTTTCCACTGCTGGTGACTGATTTGACTGAAAGAACCTCTTTTCATTTTGTGGTAAACAGTGGCTCTCTCCCTGCTCCCTTTACTCCTTGCCCCTGCCCCACAAATTTTCCCTCTTCCCTCCCTTGATAGCTTCCTTTCCCATTCCCCTCCCTACGCAGCACATAGCTTCCTTCTCTTGCCAACTTGGCAACTCTTCTTGGCTGTTACTATCAGCACTTCCAAGGGAGGAAGGGAGAAGAGTCAGTACTGATATACTAGGCCTCAGATTCAGATTGGAGCCACTACTGGGATTTCTCCATTGCCTGGATACCATAGGGGCACATATGATCACCACCTGCCTGGGCTCTCCAAGAGACTATTCTGATTCTCTGACTAGCCCTGGCTTTGAGGCTGGGTCTGAATAGGACTCACCTAATTCCAGAAAAACACAGTCATACCCAAACTCAAACCAACCAAATCATCCCTCCCCCATGATAGAAGCAACCTCCCTGGGAATCACATATCCCCAGGGAAATAATGAAAGCACCCACAGAGAGGACAATAGCCTTATTATACGCAGCTAGGTGAGATGGTGGATAGGGGACTGAACTTAGACTCAGAATAGAAATCTTTGAGTTGAAATCTTTCCTCAGGCCTTTACTAGGATGTGATCCAATATAAACACTGTTGTTATTATGAAGATTGCCTCTAGCTACTGATTCTAGGATGGTATGTAAAGGTGATGTCTCTGACCTCTCCATCAGAAAGACATGTATCCCAAATTGTGCCAAGACTATTTCAAGACTGAGTTCTCATTCGAACCCCTTTGAAGCCATCAACACACATTTGTTGAACCCCTGAAAACTTTCATATAGCCAGACACTTGCTCAGTTTATGGAAAAGGATGCTTTCCCTATGCTCCCCTCCTGGATTTTTCTCCTTCCCTCCCTCCCCAATTAAATTGATCTTTAAAGGACAGAAGACAGTGTGATTCAGTGGAAAAATGCTGGATCCAGCATCAGAGCCCTAGAGTTCAAATCCTGGCTCTGTGATTGACTATCATTGTGACCTTGGGTAAATACTTTAACCTCTCTCTCTCCTTCTCTGTAAACTGAAAGAATGATTGATGATTGCAAAATACCAGTGATGAAGAATGTTACCCACCTCTTCACAGAAAGATAATGGACTCAATATTCAGAACGAGACCTCTATTTTTGGACAAGTCCAATGTGAGAAATTAGTTTTGTTTGACTAGGTATACTTTTACAAGGGTTTTATTTTTATTTTCTTCCCCCAAAGGAAGGGAGAGAGAAAAAACAAATGCTTGTTCACTGAAAAAAAAATTAATGAAAAGAATATAATAACAAAGTATGACTTGACTTCTAAGGCCTTCTCCTTCTTGATACTACTTTTGTGCAGTCTCCCCATTTCCAGTGCAGAGATGTCCACTTCACATCCGTGAAGAGAGATATAACCAGCTCCACAGTGAGTACAGGGTGCTTTTCCAGGCCTAGATAAAGAGAGAAGAAAAGCCATCTAAATAGAGCAGGCTTTCAGTGGACAGGAAGCTGAACTGTGCCAGTCTACACCTGTGGGCATCACTCTAATGGAGAGGCTAGGCATGTTTCCATGACAAACTCTCATCTTTTCAGAGGTCTCTTTTCTGACTAGAAGGGTATGGTGGGTAGTGAGGCCATACAGTAAAAACCCTTTCCAATTTTTCATTTCCAAAGAAATTTATATTGTTCAAAAAAATCAGTAGAATCATTTTGAATGAAGGCCCCAGGACACGTGTAAGGGTAATAATCATAGATGTGTATTCATGCAGGATGGGTACCAATGAGATGATAGTGTTGTACTTGGCCTCACTTGGTTCCCTTGATCCTTTCCCCTCCCCCCATTCTGCCCTAGCCAGTCATCTTCTTGTTTCATCAAGGAAGTTGGCTGCAGGGCTCCCCAAGATTTCCCTGCTCAAGAAACTTAAAATGTGTACTAGCCAATCCCTGCTATAAACCTCTTATTATGCAATCCCTGACCATTGAGAGTTGGAGAGACCCTATGTATATCAGTGATCTCCTCTTGGTCAGGAGTTTTGATTTGGGCAAGATAAGATGTAGCCCTGAACAGTGCTTACTAAATAACATCCACTTCCAAAATATCTCAATCGCTTCTTTCGCCACAACAATAGAAAATCTCTCTCCAAAGCACTATCTCAGCATTTTCTCCAAATGATTGGAATCTCATCATGAGAGATGCACACACATCTCATCTTGAAGTCATTTTGATCTTTAAAAGGTCACCTTGAATCACTATTAGCTAATAACCAGTAGGAAACTTAGGAAAGATGTGAAAGGAGACATGGGAAAGGACTTTAATGAGTCCTCTCTATCACAAAGGTTCATATGGTTTAGGGGTCCAGGGACCCCAAAACTATCAAGGTACAGGACAGAGTCATCTGGAAAGAATTCTCAGGTTCAAGCAATCTTCTACTCAAGTGGCAAAAGTTTATTATAATATTAATAAAGTGGGTGGAGCTCCTTAAGAAACTTACAACTTAATGGGGATGATGCTAAAGCTTATATAGAAAAAGTTCAGCTAATGGTGAACCAAGAATGCTAATTAGGTGGTTCGAAGTGGAATCAAGGAGTGGTCAGATCTTAAAGGAACATAGTTTCTGTACTTTGGGTTCAGGTGTCATTCAGTACTGGAAACTGAGGTGGGGAGTAGGGTGGAGAGGGGTGACTGAGGGTGGGGTTTCTAAGGACTGTGTTTCTTGATCTGCTAAGTCAGTAAGTCAACTGAGGACAATCAAGGCTCAAGAGGTTACCCATAAAGAGGGTTAGGGTTGCTCTGGAGACCCCAAAAGGGTCCTGCCGAATGAATTTGACTTAAGTCTTCTCTCAGCCAAAGATAAGTTAAGTTTAATGAAAGTTTGCCATGTGGTGTAGCCTCTTAAGGAGCCTAGGTGTCTGTGATACTTGTATTGGGCAAGCAAGTCTGTGCTAGGTCATTCTATGGTGCTCTCACACCACATGGAAGGAAGACGGAATCTTATATACAGAAAGGTTGTGGGAATCTAGGGGTGGTAGTTTGAGGAGGGTCTTCAGGAGTTAGATGAGGTCAGACTCCAGTAATGAGTGATTAAGGGTGGGAAGTTGCTGGAGAATACCTGGAGACCAAGACAATGGTGGGCTAGGCCAGTTCAAGGGTGGGACAGGAGGCTAGCTAAAGACTAGCAGAGCCACAATGAAAGGCCTCAGGCAAATGCCTTATGTGGAAAGATTCCAGGAGAGCTCAAAGGGGGCTCTGTACCTCATCAAGGGCCATCCTGTTTATACAAGAAAGTTCTACAGAGGTCAGCTTATTCTCATAACAGAGAGAGATACTTTGCCCCACTGGGGCCCACTCATGAGTTACTGTCAGAGACAGGGTCTTTGGGCTGGGGAGAGATATGGTCCTAGGACTGCGGTCCAAACACTCCATCAATGTGACCTGTGTATTTATACAGATGTATCTATTCATAAATATATAGCAGGATTTGACAAAGTAGAGAATGGGAGGAATGGGAGAGGATTTTCAAAAAAGTAGGAGAGGGAGTTTTATTGGCCTGGAGGGGACATAAAGAGAAGTAGTAGGAGATGAGGTTACAAAGGTAGATTGGAGGTAGATTGTCATGTCAGGTTTGTATGCAAAGAGAAGCTAATAAAGATTCTTGATGAGGAAATTGGTGTGAGTTAGTCAGTCAACAAGCATTTATTAAGTACTTGCTATGGGCCAGACACTGTGCTAATTACTTGGGAATACAAATAGAAACAGAAATACACCCCTGGCCCTCAAGGAGCTTACATTCTAGTGACAAAAGACAACAAATAAAAGAGAACTGAAAAGGACAAAGGACAGAAAGTGTTGTGGAGAAAACTATTTGTACAAAACTATTTGCTGTGGAGTTTGGGAGAAACATCTCAGAAAAAGTGATCATAGAAGTCAAAGAAAGTGAGCTACAAAGTATTTGAATTTAGGTCTAGTTTTAGATTCAGGGCCAGGAACTCTATCCACCTTGCCCACTTGGCTGCCCTAAAAGGGAAACACAGGGCTGTATAAATGGACCCTCAATCTGTATTTAATTCAACAGGATAAACCAATAGATTTTATCTAGAAGTAGGCCTCAATTATAGACATCCAGATATTCTGATGGGATTAACTACAAAGAAACACTCCAGGCCAGGTGAGTTTATCTCTGGATTTGTTTACCTTTAGCTCTAGGGACCAAGGTGGGAGGAATAATGCTCCAGGAGGATTTTAGGACTTCTGGGATTGAGGAATTTCTCCAGGATACCATAGAAGAGAAAGTCAGAAGATAGTAGACTTCTGTGAGTTTGCAGTACAGCCCAGAGAGAGATGAAGACATTTTGGCTTGGCCATTATCCTTAAACTAGAGATTCTGAGAGGGACTAGTCAAACAGAAGGTGAGGCCTCAGAGGAGAGTACATTGCGAAAAGTAGTCCAGAGTAAATTTGGGGGGTGGGACGGGCATGGTAGAGAAGTCCTATGGATGTCACTATTAAAGCCTTTGCATATAGGCTTGTGGTCAGAGCCTGGAATGGACTTCCTCCTTATAATCCTAGCTTTCTTTCCAACTACACTCCCTACTTGAGGAATTACTTCCAGAATTATTCCATTCCTACTCCAGCATTAATATCCCTTCCCAGAATCCTTCCCCTGAAACCCTTTCCTTTCCAATCTTTCCTATAATCATAGAGGGCAACACCATCGTCCCAGTGTTTCAGACTCACAACCTAGTTTTCATTCTCACTGTTGTCCCAGTATCTAATCCATTGCCAAGGCCTATTTCACATCGTTCAAATACTCCCCCCTCCTCTCTGAAATTACTACCACGATGGTACAGACCCTCACCACCTGTATCCTGGAATATTGCAATAGTCTGTTGGTGGGTCTGCCTACTTCAAGTCTCTCCTCACTCGGGTCTATCCTCTATTTAGTCACCAAGGTGATCTTAAATCACACGTCCAATCACGTCAGGCCCCCATTCCAACAAACTCCAGCTGCTTCCTATTGAAGAGGTTCACCTGATGAGGTGTAGGCTCTGGGACCACCCCTCTCTTTTGAGCTCTCCTTGAATCTTTGAGGTACTTACTCTAGGAAACCTCTTGAAGTCTAATTGAATCTTCAGGAGGCATTTGCAGAGGCCATAAGTATTTCATTGTGGCTGGGCCCAAGTCTGTTACTAGCCTGGCCCTCCATTGTCCATCTGCTTCCCACCCTTGAACCTATCAAAATATCAATCTACTCTTGCATTGACCTCATTAACTCCACCTGAAGACCCTCCCCAAACTCATTACTGGAGTCTGAACTCATTGGCTCCTCCTGAAGACCCTCCCCAGGCTCCTCCTCTAAACCACCCCTAGACTCCTCTGTATATAAGACCCCATCTTCCCTCCATCTGTGTGAAAGCACCTTGGTATAGCTTAGCACAGACTTACTGTGTGAGAGCACCATAGCCATAGAA
>JAQQSW010001723.1:0-16393 GCA_028646575.1 Pseudocheirus occidentalis
TGATTCCTACTTAATGTTAGCTGATAAGGACAATTTATGCTTTTTTTTTTTGCTTTTTGGAGGGCAATTGGGGTTAAGTGACTTGCCCAAAGTCACATGGCTAGTAAGTGCATCAAGTGCCTGAGGTCAGATTTGAACTCAGGTCCTCCTGACTCCAGGGCCAGTGCTCTATTCACTGTGCCACCTAGCCACCCCACAATCCATACTTCTGAAAAGAATTGTAAATGGAGTTATTAGTTGGGCATGGATGAACTTGTCACCATCAATTAATGGGCAGTGGAATGCCCATTAAATGCCTTTAAAAATAACTGGTATTAAAGTAGCTATAATAGCTTGTAAAATATTGTACACGTTACCTCATTTGATTCCCATAATATCCCTGTGAGGTAAGTACTACAGATATTATTATTATTTTATTTTATATATGAATGTTGAGACAGAGATTAAGTGACTTGGCCTTGGCCTCACAGTATGTGTTGAAGGTATGATTTGAACCCTGGTCTTTCTGCCTTCAAAATTAGCACTCTTTAGACAGACTTTAGCCTTTCAAAACAAAACAAAAAAACTAGGACCTCACAGGAAAAACAAACAAACCCAGAAAACAAAACAAAAGCCTTGGACATCTGATGATCCAGGTCATGTGGAAAGCACATCAGGCATTAGTTTCTCCTGGGCTGTCATACCTTTCACCGTGGGTGACTTCTTAAGAGAACTGTAATTCAGAGTTGATTTTTGTACCTCTCGTGTTTTTTAACTTGAAGTTTCTGTTCTATTATAGTTTTGGGGATAGGACATAATTTTACTGGTCTACAGGGTGAGGAAACTCCATGTGGCAATGCATTTTGGCGCAATAATAACCGTAAGTTAATTGGTTTACAGGGCTGACAATATGGCATCCCTTAGTACACTATATTTCTGATCCTAAGAGGGAGAGAATGGTGACGGTAGTAGTGAGATGCTTCTGCTGTCATGAATCCATAGAAGTAGATATGGTTCATATCCCTCTTCCCTCTTCTCAAAGAGTTCCCACTGAAGTTGGGGAGATAAATCATAAATGTATCAAAACATTAGAGAACAATTAAGATCATAGGACCTGTAGGTAAAAAATGATTTTGTCCAAATCCCTCATTAAAAAAATTAAAGTTGTATGAAGTCTTTTGTATTTACATTGCAGTGATTTCTTGGCATCACTTTTTCCATTCTAGCCTTATCTTCAAAGTTATGGATTCTCTTGTAACAAAGAAAAAAAAAGTTAAACAAAACCAACCCATAGATATACTGCATCTAACAGTGTGTGCAATATTTCCCACCCATAATATCCCATCTCTTCACTGAAAGGAAGGAGATGTACTTTATCTCTTTTCCAGGATCAAGATTGGCTGTATTAAGTTACAAAGCATTCAGCTTTGATGGTCCTTTCCATTTACAATGTTATAAACATTGTGTATTTTTTCCACTCTTGCTGCTTACATCGCTCTGTACCAACTCATTCAAATATTCTCATTTTTCTCTAAATTTCTGACATTCATTGTTTCTTATGTTGTTCCTTCCTAAACAGGTCTCTATCCCATTTTCCGTAGTTATTCTGTGTTGTCTCTCTTCAAGCCTCCGATGGTTCTCTCCCTACTCCTTACCTTTCTGCTCAAGGCTCTCTTCTGGTACTTCATTGGAAAAACTTGAAGCCATTTTCTGAAAACTCCCTTTTCTATCCTTATCTCATATCTCTGAGACAGTTTCCCTTTCTGTCTCTGGTGAAGAGATGCCCCTTCTTCTTGCCAGAGTCAAATGATCATTCTTGTTATCATCCTCATCTTTATCTCTTGGCTCCTTAACCTGCTTCCTACACACTTGGCCAACTCTTCGCTGTTCAAACAGTCACTTGATATTACTGTCCTCTCCAGATATCTTATATCTCTATTCTTCTCGGTTAAACTACATGAAAAACAGCTCTGTATTTGGTGCTTCCATTTCCTTTTTTTCTCTTTCTTCTCAACCCTCTGCAGTCTGGATTCCAATCTCGACACTCAACTAAAACTAATATTTTTTCAGTGTTTTCCTTGGTCGCTTGTCACCAAATCTAATGGCCTTTCTCATTCCTTAACCGTTTCTGACCTCTTTGAAGCACTTGGTGCTGTTGACCACCTTCTCCTCCTGGATGTTCTCTCCTCTCTGGGATTTAGTAACATTGTTTTCTCTTCTTTCTCCTTCTACGTGACTGACAGTTTCTTTACTAGGTCTTCATCAGTATCACATCCATTAACTATGGGTGTCCCCAAAGGCTTGGTCCTGTGCCTTCTTCTCTTTCTCCTCGATGCTATCTAACTGTTGTGGCTTCATGGTGTTATTCATGGCACCATCACAAAGAATTCAGAGTCAGACTGCTTCTGATCCAAATATAGATATTTATTGAAGACTGATACCCCTCAGAAGTGGGCTAGGCTCCAAGAGGAACCAGCAACTTCAGAGAAAGCAAGATGGATTTTTATAGGGTAAAGATGCAATTACATAACAAAAATCATGAATATTAAAAGGTCAGGATGGGTTTGTTAAGGAATTAGATAATAGGAGATGGGTCTCAGCCTCAGTGAAACTGCTCATGTGACTACCCACAATGCATACAAAAAACCCTTTTGGGGAAGGGGAGATGTATGTATGGTAATGTATATTATTATAATAATTATAATATTATATTATAATAAATTATAATAAATCTCTCTACATCAAAAGTTCACCTAGAGGACAGCTTTTGCTGTTACTGCCCAGGTGCCTAGTTAGGGAAAGTCCCTTCTATTGTTTTGGGGTCTACGTCTTGCTCAGGCATCCTGGTGGTGCTGCTTTCTGATTGCCTGAGTATTAAGGTCCAGTCTGGGGTTGGTTGGAAGTGGTTGATGTTGAGGGTGTGGACACACCTGCTGTTTCTGTGGGAAATACGAGGACTGGGTCTGGGGGAAGGGGCTAGCTGGGATCCCAACACATAGACATGCCTGCCGTTCTATGAGAAATATGAGTTCATAGACATGACTGTTGTTCTAGTGAGCAGTAAGGCATATATGAAGAAGTTAGGACATTGGGGAGGGTAGTATCTAGGTAAGGGTAGTGGCTAGGTAGGGGCAGTGACTATATTGAGTCTACCGGGCCTGTGGTGTGGTTAAAGCCAAATTATGTGATTAAAACAGGCCATGCCTGCTATTCAGTGGGGCCTATAAGGAAGTTAGAATGTTGGGGCTGAGTAGTAGTTCCACATTAGTAACTGCTCATCAGATACCTCCAAATGGTTGTCCATAAGCATCTCAAAGTCAACAAATGTAAAACAGAGCTCACATTTCCCCCCAAACCTTCCCTTCTTCTGGATTTCCCCTTTCTTGTCAAAGGCACACCATCTTCCCAGTTACCCAGGCTCACAGTCTTGGTGTTCTCCTCTTCTCCTTACCTTAGCTCACACCACATATCCATTCTTTCACCAAATCTTGCTATTTATACCTTCACAATATCTTTCATATGTCTGTATGTATTTGTGTATATGCAAGTGTATATGCACATGTATATGTATATGTATATGTTCCCTTCTCTGCACTCAAACAGCAACCAGTCTAAATCAGGTCCTTCTCACCTCTTGACTGGACAATTACAATGACCTTTTAATTGCTTCTCCTTGCCATCTTCCCATCCCAGTCCATCCTTCCCTCACCTATCAAAGTGATTTTCCTACAGCATAAATCTGACTTTGTCACTCCCTGCTTCTTCTCTATAAATTCCAGTGGCTTCCTATTACCTCTAGCATCAAATATAAATTTCTCTGTCTGGCATATAAAGCCCTCTATACCCTGGCTTCTTCCTTGTATTTCTAGCTTCTTTTACTTTATTCCCATCTACACAGTGTGAGCCAGTCATACTGTCCTGCTGCTGTTCCACACATGTCACTCCACATACAACCAACCTGTCTTTGCATTGGCTCATTTCTGGAATCTTCTTGATCCTCACCTCTGCCTTTTTGGATTCCTTGGCTTCCTGCAATGCTGAGCTTCTACCCCATATTGTGTAGAAGAGCCTTTTCTGGTTCCCACCCCCCCCCCTTCCCGAAAGTTGAAGTTTCTTCTCTAAGATTCCCTTCTATCTTCTCTGTACCTTGCACACATCTATATGTTTACATGTCATCTCCAGCATTAGAATGTAAGCTCCTTGAGGGCAGAGATAGTTTTTCTCGTTATATCCCTGGTGCTGTACCCGCCATACGGTGAATGCTTATTGATTGAACAGGTGAATAATGACATTTCCTTATATGCCTGTGCTGTAGCTGGTTTAAGCCATTCCCCAGCTGACAGGCACCCATTCTCTTTCCAGTTCTTTGTTGCCATAAAAATGCCACTATAAATATTACAGAACATAGTTACTATCCTTATTTTGTAGAGGAAGAACACAGAGAAAGTAAAGAACTCTCTTAGGTCACACAGGTTTAGTATCAGAGCTGGACCTGGAAGCTAGATGTCCTGACTGCAGACCCAACGTTGAGGGTCTTAGAAGGCGACACAATATCCACATTCACTGTAACATAAAAATGCCCGGTGGTCATCTGGCCCGTAGTTGCCTAATGGTTTGCACACAGATGGGCAAAGTTTACTTGGATTGAAGCAGTTTTAAAAACTGCTCCATCCATGACTGTTTTCTAGGTCCCTCTCTTTGAAGTGTAACAGACGGTGTGCTCACTGTCCCATTCCCTCTTGTTTCCTGTGAAGTGGCCGGCAGAAGGACTTGGGAAACACTGGATATCTGAGAGTACATGTGAACATCTGTTGTTCAGTGGCTTTCCAGTTGTCTCTAACTCTTTGTAACTCCATTTGGGGTTTTCTTGGCAAAGATACTGGAGGGGTTTGTGATTTCCTTCTCTGGATTATTGTATAGGTGAAGAAATGAAGGCCAACAGGATGAAGTGACTTGCCCAAGGTCACACAGCTACTCAGTGTCTGAGGCTGGATTTGAACTCAGGAAGATGAGTCTTCCTGACTCCATGCCTGGCACTCTATGCACTGCGCCACCTAGTGGTTGTCATGTGAACACTACTCAAGGAAATTTCTTCCTTAGATGACTTTGTATCGTGCAAAGAGAGCTGGATTTGTAGTTCATAGAGCACAGACTTGAGTCCTTGTTTTCACATTTACTAACTTTAGAAACCTAAGTAACCTTAGAAAAGTCATTTACCTTCTTTGAAGTTCAATTTCCTCCTTTGCAGCTAGGTGGCACAATGGAGAGAGTGCTGGACCTGGAGTCCGGAAGACTTGAGTTCAAATCCAACCTAAGACATTTAGCAGCTGTGTGACTCTGGGAGAATCACTTAATCTGTGTTTGCCTCAACTTCCTCATCTGTAAATTGGGGATAATAATAACATCTGCCTCCTAAGGTTGTTGTGAGGGTAAAATTAGGTAATATTTGTAAAGCACTTTGCAAACCTATACAAATGCTAGCTATTATTGTCAATATCATGATTATGACTTCGATTTGATTATCTTCACAATTGGAGCTAATGCTACTTTTTATTACTTGTTTCATCGAGATGGTACTTTATGGGTGGGTCAATGCCAAGAGTACAGGTTTAAAGTCAAGGGGAGTTGAGTTCAAATTCTGCCTCAGAGACGGGTATGACCTTGGGTAAGTCAATGAACTTTTCCCAGCCTCAGTTCCACATTTGTAAAATGAAGATAATAATAAGACCTACCTCACCAGGGAGTAGTAAGAATCAAACAAAATAATGGCTGTAAAGTGATTTGTAAACCTTAGCCTTCTAGGTAAATGCTGCCTGTTATTATTATAACGGTCAAATAAGGAAATATATGTAAAATGCTCTGTTCTTATTGATTTAGTTTATTTAATCCGGGTTTTTATTTTGAGGTGCCTACCAAAGTAGAGGGTAAGCATAGACTGTAAAAAGCTGCAGAAGGGCAGAGCTGTCAGTGACTCAGAGCACACAGATTCGTGGGCATGGAGTCAGGAAGATACAGGTTCAGATTTCGCTTCTGACCCTTACTAGCTGCGTGACCCTGCACAAATAGCTTTTGCCTCTCTGTTCCTCAGTGTCCTTACTTGTAAAAAAGGAGATCATCTCCACAGTGTCTACCTCACAGGGTTGTTGTAAGGCTAAAACGAGATGGCCTAAGTACAGAGTTTTGCTGGCTTTAAAGCACTGTATAAGTGCTAGTCAGTCAGTCGGTCAACAAACATTTACTAAACCCCTGCTACTGTGTGCCCGTTGCTGTGCCAGATGCTGCTGTTTTGCTCACTTTAGAGATCAGACCTGCTGGCTAACCTCACACCTGGAGGGGGTGCACTGATTCTATGGCTTCATTTCAATTTATTACTTTAGAAAAGGAAAAAAAAATCAAGATTATTGTCACACTGCTGTCTGGATAAAAGGCTCCGTTCATAAATAGAGGATCTGATTTGGCCCGTGTAGATGTGGCCTTGACTACGTGCTCCCAGGTGGAAACCATGCTGGTGTGGCTGCTGAGCGCCGTCTTCTGTTCAAAGTGGATTTTCTGCATCCTCGGTGTCCTTGGTAGAGATGCTTAAGGGACTGTGGAATGTGAGCAGCAACCTGGGAAGAAAGGGGACTGTCAAAAGACCAGAGACTGACATTTGGAAAGGCAAAGGAACGGAAAAAGCCTCATGCCAGTTGTAGCCCAGAGCGTATGACTTAGCACTTGAACCGCAGATGAAGGGGCCTGACAACCAGCAAGGCTCTTTTGCCATGATTGTGTTTTCATTGTGGGTGGGGGGAGATATTTTCACAAATAAATGGGAAAGAAGACGCTGCTAGAGAAGAGACACAAACAGGCTTTGTCATCCACAATAGGCAGGCAGTCATCACTCTTGTGTATGTGAGTGTGTGTGTGTGTGTGAGTGTGTGTGTGTGTGAGTGTGTGAGCTTCCTTCTATATTGTAAAAACATATTGATCATGGCCAAACCAAACACAGTCCCACTGTTCTAATTCCCATGTGTCCCTTTAACAACAGGGCAGTAATGAAGTGCAGACTCTCCTTCCAAACTTGTGCCTGTTTTCTTTGGATCTTCCCCCTCTGCTACGCACACACACACACAAAACACACACACATACAGAGCCCTCCTTTTCCTCTTTCCTCCTAGCACCAGGGATTTTTGTCTTCTGGGGAATCCGTGTTGATTTTTCCACTCCTGACTATCCTCTGAAATGCAGCATCATCCCCTCTTTTTGGCATTTGTCTCCAGAAAATACCATCCTTGTCTCTGGGGCAGCCTTTGTCAGTTCCACGCTGGGGTCTTTTGTCTGTTCGTCTTTTTTATTACTACCATCTGAGGGACACAATTTTCAAAGTGTCTAAAAGAGAGCAAATTGATGTGTTACTTCTTTTTGAAAAGTACTCTCCTCTTTGGCTCAGATTGTATCTCCTGAAACTGGATGGCACACCCAATACCTCCCCAACTCCCCAAGGCAATTGGTACCTAGAGGTCTGAGGAGTGGTGGCATTTTCTTTATGTTTTAAAGGAGAGAAGGTACATCAGACACTTGTCACCCTCTGGAAGTTTTCCTAAGGGGACTGGTGTTATAAATATTTGCCTGGCAAGAATTATGGACACAATCCTTCCTGCTGTTCCCAAGATGCCTTCCTGTCTCCTGCTGGTCTTTTTTTCTCTATAATTCCAGAATCTATAGCAAGAGGAGAGAGGAAAATCAATGGAATAGAAACCACTGGGGACAGTAACAGCATAGCTGGGAAAATGGCAGTGCTTATATCTCCCAAATACCCACTGAACTCAGTTTGAGCTTTACACAATGTCAAGTCAGGTCAATGGGTAAACAAGAATTTTTAAAGCATCTATTGTGTGCCAGACATTGGTGTTAAGTACTGCAGATGCAAAAAAAAAAAGGGCAAATAGATAGAGTTCCTGCCCTCCAGATCCTCACCATCTTATGGGGATAGGGAAGACAGCATGCAGATAATCACTATAGTATAAAAATAAAAATTATCAATAAAAGGATTTTTAAATAAAGTTAGTGCCTTCCCTCTGCTATGTCTCCCGTCAGACCCTCTCGCGGTGCAGAAAACCAGACAATTCAGGCTATGGTGTATGATTATTTGTGCTACATTGGGTACCTGTGGTTCCTCACCTCTTTACCAATACTAAGTGTATTTCATAGAGAAAAGAAATATGTTTTCATCACAACTCACCTATAATATAAAGTCTTAGAGATCTGGGGCAGTGTGATATAGTGGACAGAGAGGCTAGCCTCCAAGTTAGGAAGCCTGCTTCTGACACATACTGGTTGTGGGACCTGGTCAAGTCATTTAATTTCTCAATGTCTTACACAATTCTCTACAAAGAGAAGGTGCAGAAAAAGTGCTGATTTTCGCTGACATAGGGGGTTTCCTATGAAATCGGTTAAATCACCGATCCAGTCACTCTCCCCATCATCTCTTAGGCTTGCCTGATATTCTAAGAGGTTAGTTAAGTGACTTGTCTCTGGTTATACAACTAGTATAAACTGTAAGAAATGGGATTTTAAATCAAGGCCGTCTGACTCTAGGTCTTATATTCTCTCTGCTATAACACTTTGCCATCAATGGTGGGGTAGTTATTGATATACAGAGTAAATGTTTGTGATAACTAACATTTACATAATACTTTAAGGTTTTCAAAGCACTTTACAAATATCAAATATCACATTTAATCTTTCCCTGGAAGGGAGGTGCTATAATTATTCCCATTTTAAAGATGGGAAAACTGAGGCAAACAGAAGCTAAGTGACTTGCCCAGAATCATACAGCTAGTAATTGTCTGCGGCTGCATTTGAACTCAGGTCTTTCTGATTACAAGTTCAACATTCTATCCATTGTGCCACTCAGGTATCTCTAACTTGTTATCCTAGATGAAATCCTTTTAAAAAAAAATCAATTAATTTATTTTTAGTTTTCAACATTCACTTCCATGAGTTTAAATTTTCTCCACCTCCCTCCCTTCTCCCCTCTCCAAAATGGCAATCTGACATAGGCTCTACATATACCTTCTTATTAAACATATTTTCACATTATTCATTTTTTATGGAAGAATTAGAATGAATGGGAAGAGCCATTAGAAAGAAAAAACAAAACAAAAAAAGAGAGAAAATAATATGCTTCGATCTACATTCAGACTCCATATTTCTTTCTCTGGATGTGAATAGTGTCTTCCTAGATGAAATCCTTTTGCCTTTAATTGGATACTGAAGTTCACCATATGCCAATTCCTACTTCTACAGATACAGGTGGATTATTCTGGAACAAGGCTTCTAGCCAGTGCCCCTTAAATGAGACATATGTGGACTTTGTATAGCTTGAGTGACTTTACTTTCTGGTTTGTGTATAATATATAGCTCAGGTTTGATATGTTTCAAAAAAGAAAATAGAAGAAAAGGTTCTGTGCTGCCCGCCTGATAATCATAGTGACTAGGGGAGAGTCTGAAAGTGGCATTGGACAACAAAGAACTTGCAAACCCTTCCTTTTGACCTTCTCCAGAGGTATAAGAGAAAGGACTGTCAGCCCTGGATAAGGTTTCAAGAGATATGGTGTTTTTAGGTGAAAACTATGTTTAAGTGAGAATGAGAACATGGATGAACCCTAAGAGCCAGGGATGTGAAACATTGCATCATGGATTATGAACTGAAAGGCACCTTGGCAGTCATGCATGACTAGATGGCACAGGTAGAGTGCTCAGAATGCTGGATTCTGTGTCTGTTAGCAAGGCAAAGGGCCAGGAAGGAAGAGGACATGTGAGAATTGGAGTAGAAGTTGAATAGAAGAAAAGGTTTGGGAGAATAGACAAAAGAGGGAGAATGAAAGAGACAATGAATCCAGCACTTTTCCACCTTGTGCCTTAGTCATTGCTTTGGCGTAACCATCAAGGGTTGGTGGAAGCTATTTATGGAGAGCCATGTTCTTTCCCTGAGTGTGAACCTCCTCTTCTTTCTTCTTCATCCCCACCATTTCCTGTTTCCACTTGCAATAACACCCACTACCCCAGTCTTCCAGCTCTTCCCTACTTACTCTGCTTTGTATTCAGTAGGTGTTAAATACATATATGTTAAATTAAAATATTAGGTTTTATTAATATCTTATGTTTTCACGAATCATTGCCAGAGGTACCATATCTCCCGACTCAGCGAGTTCTTTCTTGTAACAAAGGAAACTGTTCTAAGAAAAATCAGTTAACAAGATATCCCTGTCTGACATGTGCATCATTCCCAACGAGAACCTTCTACTCTCTACCAAAAGGAGAAAAGTGGCTTTTCCCATTTTTTACTCTAAGTCAAGACTGATCATTACAATTACTTAGCATTTGGTTTTGTTTGTGTTCTCTCTTTTATGTTATTATGATCATTGTGTGTCTTCTCCACCTTGTTCTGCTTACTTTATTATTTATCAGTTTACACAAATCTCATGTTTCTTGTAATTATTCATATTAATAATTTCTTATGGCAGTATATACTCCATGACATTTGTATATTACAATTTATTCAACCATTCCTTGATCAGAGGATATCCATTTTGTTTCCAATTTTTTTTTGCTGTGAATACACACACACACACACACATACACACATCTGTTTATCTTTCCATCTTTTCTTTCTGTTTTTGACTTCCTCAGGGCTGGTTCATATTAAATCGATTCTTTCTCATCCTCTTCTGTCCATTGCTTTGCTCCTTCTCTCTGCTTCCTGTAGCTGCTTTCTCATTGTTGTTGTTCAGTTGTTTCAATTGTGTCTGACTCTTCCTGACCCCATTTGAGGTTTTCTTGACAAAGACACTAGACTGGTTTGCCATTTTCTTCTCATTTGACAAATGAGGAAACTGAGGCAAACACGATTAAGTGACTTGCCCAGGGTTACACAGCTATTTAAGTGTCTGAGGTCAGATTTGAACTCAAGAAGATGTCTTCCTGACTCCAGGTCTAACCCTTGGTGCACTAGGGCATCACCTAGCTGTCCTGTAGTGATGAAAATATAAAGTAATAAATTTAATATTCCCTTCTTTGTAGAGTCGTATATTTTCCTGGTTCTACCACTTACTGCTGTAGGATCTCAGGTAGCTCATAATCTTAGGATATAATAAGACCTAGAAGGGGTCTTAGAGATAACTTGGTCTAATCACCTCCTCTTGAACATGAAGAAATTAACATTCAGAAGAATGACATGACCAAGTCTGTGATCACATAGCCGGCAAGTTTCAGAGTCAGGATTTGAACCTCGGTCCTCTGACTCTGAATGCCAGTACTTTCCCACTCCACTGTCTTCTTAATCTCAGTTCCCTTCTCTGTAAAATGAGAAGACTGGACTGGATGACCAGATCTCCTTCCAACTCTGAATCTTACGATTTATTTTATCTTTGTAGATACAGCTGAAGTGGCAAACTCCTTATGCCTCAGTCGCTCGATATCTCATAACCTCGATCTTCTCATCTATAAAATGATGACAATGCCTCCCTTACCTCCCTTATTCACAAGTAGATTATGAGGATAAATGAGATCATTTGAGGTTGCGTGAGTTCTTGGGAAGAAAGGTACATATACATAAATCCATACAAGTCAAGCCGTGTGGTCCTTTAGAGTCATGTGTCGAAAGGAAACTTGCAGATACTGAAAGAACTAATTTGGTTCTAAATGTTCTAATGAATGTTTGATGACATTCTCTTTTAATAGCTAGCACCATGTGCTGTAATATTTACAAGGTGTCAGCATGCATCCTTTCTCAATGACCTACTTACATACAGAAAACAAAATTGTGTCATTCTCTCTAGTTCTTATTAGACTTGTCTCTTTCCTTGTCTTCAAGCTGGCGACTGGCTAGGCAGTCCAGAATGTGTCAATCAGTATTCAAAAGAAATGTGTGACCCAAGACTCTCACTGAATTAACAATTTTTTACCAGTTTTTAAGTTTCCTACTAATGGATTGTGTGATTTCCTGGTAGATTTCTTTTTCTCCTCTGGGATTATGAAAAATCAGATTTTCTTCCCCCTGAGTTCTATTTCCTCAGGTTGCATGCTATGAAACATAGAGGAAAAGGCTCTCTGAATTTCTGCATTTAGTTTCGTGTTGACATTGTGAGAAAGTATATTTGGGGAAACTCTTATTAAGGTAGATCTCACTTAATGCAGCATAACTTTAAGTGAGGCTTGTTGGAAATGGGCCAGGCTGGTTCACTGTAGCCTCAGTTTAGAAATGATTTCTTGGCAACCTTGGTTTTACTGAACATCTGGGCTGTGGTTAAGAAGGCACAAGAATTTCAACTCTCTTAGGGGACTGGAAAACCCTCTTTGAATCAGTGTGTGCATTTTCTCATAGATACAGAATGTTCCTGGGGATAAGCGTTAAATTGGGGTTTATAAGGAGGAGATCTAAAAAAAAAGAAAAGAAAAAGACAGAATAACCTGGCAAATGAAATTCAGAAGTGGTTGGTCTATAGTACCTATCTGTGGCTTTGAGTGCTAAGCTACTTTTGGTATTCCTCATCTTTGGAAAGTTGTGATCTCAGAAGGATATTGCTCTTTGTGATAATTACTTCCTATGGTTTAAGGAAAAAAAAACTGAATTAGGTCCAAGAGCCAGTGTGCTTATGAGGGATGGGCTGTGACAGGTAGGGCAGAGAGTAGGTTACTGGGGTCCCAGGTACATGGGCACCCACCCATGTCTTGTACTCCCAGACTCATACAAAAGGACTGTTCCTATGTGATTTGTCATTTAATGGAAATGTTTGCTCTTCTGTATGATTAGATGGAATTCCTCAAAAATTAAGACAAACCTCAACAGAAAGTCCTAGGTGCCAACATGTTTGCTAAGCAAGGTCACTTCCATTTGTCTTGGCAAAAGTGAACTCCAGACCATTCTCCAATAAAGCACTACACATAGTAGACATTTAAATCTTTGAGTAAATGAACAAGAAGATTTTTTCTTTTTTTTTTTATAGAATACAGATTGATAATTGAGAAACCTGGATTTATTTTTTTCTTTTTATAAACTTTGAGTTATTTTAGACAAGTTGTGGCAGAAGTGGGTTTAATTATCTCTATCTCAATGACTCATAGATCTACATAGCTTATTTTAGTCTCATCCTTGAATACTTATATTACCAGTTTCCTGTTGAGGAGGCAGCTAGGTGGTACAGTGCACAGAGCATTAGCCCTCGAGTCAGGAGGACTTGAATTAAAATCTAGCCTAAGACACACACTAGCTGTGTGATTCTGGGCAAGTCATTTTCCAGATTGCCTTAAAAAAATGAACAATCATGCAAAAAAACCTCCAATTGTCTATTGGACATTTCAAATTGGATATCACAGAGATATCTTAAATTTAACATGTCTAACACAGAATGCCTTCCCCTCTTCTAAGTTCCCCTATTTCTGTCAAAGACCCCACCATCCTTTCCTCACCCCATGTATCCAATTATTTGCTAAATTTTGCTTTTTCTGCCTCCACAACTTCTCTTTCTCTGCCCTCTTCTCTCTCTTCATAGAGTACTACCCTCATGGAGGTACTTATCACCTCCTGCCTAGATTATTGCAACAGCTTCCTAATTGGTCTCCTTGTCTCAAACTCTTCACAACTCATACTTTTCTTCTATAATTTGCAGTCAAAGTGACTTTTCTTAACCACACCTCTGTGTTACTCTGTTTTATAAACTCCAGTGGCTACCAGGACAGAACATAAACTCCTCTGTTTACCCTTAAAGTTCTTCATAACATGGTCCCAACCTGTCTCTCCAGGCTCTTTGAATATTGCTCACTCTCTACCACTCCCTATAATCTAGCCAAATTGGCCTTCTATCTGATCCTCACTCATGACACTTCATGTGCCATCTTTGTGCCTTAGGCACAAAGTACACTCCCTCACCTCACCTCATAGAATTCCTCTCTTCTTCCAAGACACAGCTTAAGCATTACCTTCTTTCCAGATCACACTCCTCTCTCCTTTCCACCATGACTTCAGAAAGGCTGGCGTCTTTCTTCTTAAACTTCCTTGTATTGAACTACTTTGCATTTTTTTTTTGTGTATTTTTGTTTATACTTAATTTATGTACGTGTAGTCTTTCCTGTTAGAATGTAAGTGCTTCACGGGGAGAGATTTATATCCCCACTGCCTACCTCGTGCTTAATAAATGCTTGCATGATTGACTAATATCTAGGAGAGCCCTGTCATGTGGACTGGGCTACTTTCTTTTAAGGTTCTGATATGTAAGTTTCTCTATTTTTACTCTATAAGGCAAGAAAGTTATTCCTAAAATTTGGCTGTCCCAGGATTTAAGTCTTCTGCCATTGAGTAGTCTTCTCAGTCACCTAGGGCAAAAAAAAAGAAAAAGAAAAAGAAAAAATGGCCAATGAAGAAGCATTGCCTTTCAGATTTGAAGGATTACCCATGGATATGCAAGTCAACCTACCATGCTGACTAAATTGTTTCCTTTTGGAGATGATGGGGGTGTGGCAGGGGGCTGCTTCTACCAAAGCCAGTGCTATGTTCCTGAGAATAAGAGTTAAATTGGGTTTTATAAGGAAGAGATCTAAAAAAGAAAAAAAAAACCCAGAATAAACTGGGAAATGGAATTCAGAAGTGGTTGGTCTATAACACCTAGCTGTGACTTTCATTTCTATACTGTGGCTAAGTATTATTATTATTGGCACTGTTATAACTATTAATAATGTTAATAACAACTAGCATTTATATAGATGTTTTAAGGTTTGCTGTTAGGTAGTACAGTGGATAGAAGGCTGGGCCCGGAGTAAGGAAGACCCTTCTTCTGAGTTCAAATCTGGCCTCAGACACTTCCTAGCTGTGTGACCCTGGGCAACTCACTTAACCATGTTTGCCTCAGTTTCCTCATCTGTGAAATAAGCTGGAGAAGGAAATGGCAAACCACTCCATTGTCTTTGCCAAGAAAACCCCAAATAGGGTCACAAGGAGTTCGACGTGACTGAAAAAAAAAACAAGGTTTGCAAAATGCTTTAATATGTTAACTCATTTGGTTTTCACAACAGTTCTGTAAGGTACATGGTATCATTATCTCATTTTTTTGAAGCAAAGAAACTGAGACTGGAAGAGTTTAAGAAATTTTTCAGTTGTACAGGTCCAGTAGTACCTGTGTGAAGCAGGATTTGAATTCAGGTCTTCCTGACTACAAGCTCAATGCTGTTAGGTGATCTATAAGTATTCCATTGTATTCTAATCCTGAACCTGAAGCAGTAGGCCAGCCTGAGACAGGTTCAGCCTACAAAACAGCTGTCATAACTAGCTGTCAAAAATAATTAGACCCTTAAAAATCCTATTTGAACTGGCTATTTTTTTCCACGGGAACTTTCCATACCTCTCCCTTCACTCTTCCTCCATTTCTGTTCTTTTTTAAACAAGAGCATGCAGGCATTACTCCATAGCAGTTTTCCAATATAGAATCATAGAAATCAGACAGCCATGAATAAGAGTGACACAGAAGTCAGAGTATTTTAAAATTGACTTTGGTCCTGTGGTCTGATCTTTTTAGATTTATAGTCATGTAGCTTTAGAGACAAAAGGGACCTGAGAGCTCCCAAAGTCTAAGTCTTTCATTTCAACACTAAGGAAACTGACACACATTTAGTTAGTCACAGATTGGGTTTTATTAAACCCAATTATATTAATATTTATTAAAACCCAGGTGTCCTGACTTCTGGTCTCATGCACTTTATATTATGCTACACTGCCTCCCTATGAACAAATGTGATTGTGATACTGAAACTAGGAGGAGCAAAAACAGAGAAATAAAATTCCTTAATATTTATACGAAAATTTAAAATACTAGCAAGGAGACTATTGCAATATATCTCCAAGTTCATATACTTTGACCAAGTGGGATTTGTACCAGGAATGCAGGGCTGGTTCAACATTAGGAAAACAATAAGCATAATTGGCCATGTCAATAACAGAGACAACAAAAATAATTTATTATATCAGTAGATGCAGAAAAAGCTTTCTGACAAAATACATTTTGACAAAATACATTCATTCTTATTTAAAAGTGCTAGAAGGCATAGGAATGAATATAGCTTCTGTCTAAAACCAAGATCAAGAATTGTCTGTAATAGGGATATACTTGAAGTCTTCCCAGTAAGATCAAGGGTGGAGCATAGATGTCCATTATAATGATTATTATTCAATATTGTATTAAAAATGTCAGTTACAACTTTATGACCGAAGAAGATTTGGAAAGCATTATAAAATGCAAAATAGATAATCTTGATTACATCAAATTGAAAAGTTTCTGTACAAAGTCAACGTAACCAAGATTAAAAGGGAAGTGGGAAATTGTGAAAGAATATTTACAACTAGTGTTTCTGATAAAGGCCTCATTTCTAAAATATACAGGGA